>PVJO010003452.1:0-122838 GCA_004026905.1 Hystrix cristata | reverse complement strand
CTTGAGAAAGAAATAACAGAAGATATTCCCTTCACAATTGCATCCAAAAAAGTGAAATACTTAAGAATCTATCTAACAAAACAAGTAAAAAATGACCACACATCGAATTATTTCTCTGATATGAGAAACCATAACTGTAAATAAGGACAAAGTAGTGTAACGGATATCATATAAAAGGAAGATAATATACAAAGGAGAGGAGTACCAGAAAGAGGGAAGGGGGGGAAAAGCAGGAAGGGAAAAAATGGAAAGAAAGGGGAAAGGGAAATCATGGAGAATTGTAAATAAACCTGCTGTAAATAGGGATGGAGGGAACAGAATGGAGGGGAGGGGAGGGGGGGAGAACCAAGAGACACCATGTACAGGCACAAAACAAACATGTTAAATGTGATCAATATATGGACAATGTACCAATACATGTTCTTGGTTAAAAAATAAAAATAAAAAAAAAAGAAAACTACAGTACTCTAAAAAAGGAAATTGAAAGGGATTTCAGACAATGGAAAGATATCCCATGTTCGTGGGTAGGAAGAACCAACATAGTGAAAATGGCCATACTTCCTAAATTACTATACAGATTTAATGCAATTCCAATCAAAATACCAATAACATACTTCACAGAATTAGAAAAGGCAATCATGAAATTTATCTGGAACCAGAAGACACCATGAATAGCAAAAACAATTCTGGGCAACAGGAATAAGGCAGGAGGCATCACAGTCCCCGACTTGAAATTATATTATAAAGCTTCTGTGATAAAAACAGCAAGGTATTGGGGGCTGGGGATTTAGCTCAGTGATTAGAGTGCTTGCCTTGCAAGCACAAGGGCCTGAGTTCAATCCCCGGCACCACAAAAACAAAATAATAATAATAAATAAATAAATAAAAGCAGCATGGTATTGGCATGAAGACAGACCCGAAGACCAATGGAACAGGCTAGAAGATGCAGAAATAACTCCAAACACACTCAAATACCTCATCTTCGACAAAGGAGCCAAACACCCTCACTGGAAGAAAGATAGCCTCTTTAACAAATGGTGCTGGACAAATTGGCGTACTTCTAAAGCTTTTAATGATTTTTTTGAACTAAGAAATAAAGACAATAAACTGAATTTTTATGCATGCCAGGTGCTGTGCTTAAAGAGCAGATAAAAACTGCTTCACATGCCCCTAGACAATTGCTGACTGCAAATTTTGATTTTACAATGTTATTAAACTTTTTTTGCTAAGCAAAATTAGATAAGCAATGAGCCAAAAGATAAGCTGTGTTTCCTGAAAATTTGCCTTAATAATACATAAACCAGTGAAAAGTTAATCCTGACATCTTTGGTAACTGTGCCAGGTAAATGAGCCAATGAGGACCAGGCCCTGCTCTCTAGCAGCGACTTAGGACTGGGAAGTACTGTGCTAGCGAAAGACAGTCTGGACCTGGGCTTGGGTGGGACGTTGGCAAAGCACATGGCTGTGTTCCCAGGATTGTGTGATTGGACACTTATGAAAAGCAGCTGCACATGGAAGTCTGATTTAAAAGATACTAATGCATGGTCTAAAAATAATTATTTGCACAACATCTATTGTCAGCTTCATTTGTTCAAGGGGAACATGCCTAGACGATGAGACTATTTTGTTTCAGTCCCAAGATAGGCAATTAAGGGGAAATTAGGGGTTTAGTTCACTTCTTCCTTTTTTGACCACCCTAGCCAAATCACTGTGCTTCTTTCTTTTCATCTATCATTTATATGATGGATTTTATGTGCAGGCTCTCTGCCAACAACTAAAATACACTCTCTGATTTAATGTCTCACAAAAACTTACATGATAGATACTATTGTAATCCTCACTCAAAGAGAAGGAATGTCACATTAGAAAGGATTTGCCCAAATTTACCTGGATAATAGTTTTCAGGGGAAAATTAATTCCCAAAATGTTTGTGTCCTAATAAATAGCAGTACTCCTAGCAAGTACTCATTAATTTTCTTAATTCATCTGAAAAGGAGCTCAAATTTATCCAGATTTGAAACCGAGGGAGTTGAGACTGTCTAGGACGTGTATCTTGCCTGAGAGAGGAGACTGCACAGTGGCTTCTCCCTGCTCCACCGCCAGCAGGTCTTTCCTCAGGCTCTCATTTCTTGAAGTGTGAGTGAACCATTCACTGGCATTCATATCTTCACACTCAGTGACTGCTTAGAAATACATTTAATTCAAGGGAAATTAAAATACGCCCAAAGTTTTGAAATTTGGGGCTGGGGATTTTGCGCAAGGCCCTGAGTTCTATCCCTGGCACCAAAACAAACAAACAAAAAAAAGTTTAGAAAGTTATCCTCATTTGTTGCTGTTCAAATTCTCTTTATCTACAAGTCACCAAAGTTTATTCTTCAATTTGCTCATTTCTTTATGCTTATATTTCTGGAACATGACAGCTATTTTACTTATTTCCAATGTCTTGTAAGGATGGTGGCTTTGGTTGTTGCTTCTTAACATAGAACAGAAAACATTTGAGTATATAATCTACTTAAATATTTTGCCATTTTTATCACCTCTGACGGGATCAGATCAGCACCTTGAGATTGAGGCAGCATTCTAAAAGGCCCCTTAGTTCTCATGCTCCTTAAATTTTAGTTTTCCAGACTCACAAGCTTCCTATTGGTCAGCTCACACAATCTGCCAGCTGCCCGCTTGAAGGACAGTCATACCAGCCCAGTTCTAAGTCCATTGCTCAACTCCCTCTCCTTAACCCTAGAAAACTCCTGAGTCTGTAAGAGACAGGGCCACTTGGTCCTCATACCAGCCTTCTCTCTCAGGTTTTCATCTTAATAAAACCTGCCCTCAGTTAAGGAGTTCAGTTTCCTTTTCCCTTCTTCCTATCCCAACCCTATTTTCTTTGCTGATTTGTGTGTTTCGTACCAGAGCTCTTAGCTATAGATACAAACTTTAGTTGACTTAATCTGAAAGGGAAGTAATTGAAAGAATATCGGATAGTATTATGGTTTGGACATGGTTTGAACATATTTCCCAACGACTCATAGGCTGAAATTTAATCTCCTTTGTGAGTTATTAATAGAATGGGAACTTGTCGTGACTATGGTGTTAAGAGGTAAGGCTTTGGGGGAGTGATTAGGATTAGATGAAGTTGTCAGAATGGAGACCCCATGACTGAATCCTTGTGGTTTTAGGGAGAAGGAGAGTTGGGGATTTAGCTCAATGGTTAGAGTGCTTGCCTAGCAAGCACAAGGCCCTGAGTTCGATCCCCAGCACCAAAAAATAAATCAATTAAAAATAAAAATAAAATGGAGAAGGAAGTGATACTCAAGTACACACACACACACACACACACACACACACACACACACACACTCCTGTCTCTTTTCACGTGATGCTCTATGTCTTAGTTACTTTTCTCTCATTGCTGAGACAAAATACCAGACACCCAAAGTTAGTGGAAGAAAGATCTATTTAGTTCACAGTTTGTAGAGGTTTCAGTTCAAAATCGGTGATCCACAGCAAGGTACTGTGGCAGACAGGCAGAAGGCAGCAAGGTAAGCAAGGGATGCAAGCAAGGTGGCAAAGTGAGCCTCTTTTTATCCCCTTATATTTTACCCAGGCTACTAGGATTAGGGTGGTGACAAACCAATCAGTGGATTAGTAATCACATGCCCTTAATCCCAGCATCACACACTCTAGATTCAGCCACCTCTGCAAAAGCCCCACCTATGACCTTATCAGGCTTTAGGAGGACATCTAGACACAAACCATAACACTCTATTCCACCTCAAGACTCTACCAGCAAGAAGGCCATCACCAGATGTGACCACTCAACTTTGAACCTACAGGACCATAAACCAAAATAATCCTCTTCGTTAAAACTTACACAGTCTGTGGTATTGTGTAATAATACAGATAGTTCACAGAATCTCTGGGAAACCATGACACCTCTTTGGAAGCTTAGAAAAATTGAGAGTCCTTTTAGCTTGGCTCAGAGCCAAGGACATCACTGCTACTGCCTCCTAGCATACAGCTTGGCCATAAGCAGGCTGCAAACCTTGACCACAGGCCCAAACCACAGGGAGCATATGCAAACCAAGAATAATTCTCTCTATGAGGAATGTGCCACCCTGTTTTGCTAGGTCAAGAGCAGCAGTCTTTTTCTGTAAGCATCAGATGACAAATACTTCAGGCTTTGCAGGCCGTCGAGGGGCTGATAAACTACTTAGTTCTGCTGTTGTACTGCACAAACAGACACAGAAATATTAATAATGGAATGTGGCCGTGTACTAATAAAACTTTACTTTTGAACATGTAGATTTGATTTCACAGAAGTTCTTCATGTCATGAAATTTAATATTGCTATTAAATTTTTCAGCAATAAGCCAAAATAGGCATGGATCCAGATTAAGCCAAAAAGCTGCAGTTTGCCAAACCCTACGTTAGGTTATTGACATCCCTTACCACAGTGGGAAAACTGGGATGCATTTATATGAAATATAAATATATTCATACTCTTGGATACAAACTTCTGTGTTATTAGTGCTTAAATTCTATCCCTTCCAAGTCGGTGATAAATTCACAAAAGGCATTATTAGGTGTATAGGTACTTACCTCAAGTTAGTTTTATTTTCTAATATTTAAATTTGGCATAGTGGCACACATCTATAATCCTAGCACTCAGAGTCTGGTCAAGAAAATCCTGAATTTGAGGCCAGCATTGGCTACATAGCAAGTTTTAGGGTAGTCTGGGCTACATTGCAAGCAAAAAAAAAATCAAACATTTAGAAGGTTTCTTGTGGTTTAAATAGTGTTTAATTATTAAAGTTAAAAGTTAAAAAAGGAGTTCTTTAGGCTATTAAACTCAGCCAGAAAATCATTTTTCTTCTGTTCATGAGTGAAAGATATTTTAAAAATCACTTTCAAGGGAGTTTGGTTCCATCTTACAATATTAAAGAAACACCTTCAAGTGTTTCATACCGCTTCCCATTTAAATGAGTTTGCCCATCCAGGAAAAACATACGTGTCATCCCAGTTAATCAAAGTTATTTACTGTCAGGTTTCGCTTGGGCATGAGATTCAGGGCTGCAAACACACATACTGAGTACTCTCAATGAACCATTTTTAAAATAACTATTACAGCTTTAGCCACAACAGTCAAGGGGTGATTATCTAATCACAGAAGCATGTAACTTCCTCCTCGGTTGATCAATAGAGTGGAATTTTTTATCTTTAGTTTTTAAAATGTCTGCCTATATTTACTTATTTGTTGTTAATGACCCTTGAAGGGATGATGGGATCTAAAGGTTTATTTTCAGCCAAATGACAAAGACCTTTGAATAGCATGAAACATTACTTTTTGTGTTTCTAGTGTCAACAAGAAGAACTATAATCATATTCCGATTGAATTTGGGACAGTTCAAGTAGTTTTATCTGAATTGCACATATAACCCTGAAATCACAGCTGTGAGAGAGAGCTAGACATGCAGCTGGACAGATAGCCCGAAGGTCCCTCTCCTGCAAACTGCTTACCCTTTCTGATGTCCCACGGTGCAGATGCTGGCTGCAACCTAGTTTTTAACCAGGAGGATATAATACGAGTCACAATATTTTCTTCAGTCCTATAGCTATCTATTAACTACACCTGAGGTGCAGCGCCAACATTTATTTCTAAGAATAAGAACAAGAATTCTAACAAGAATTTCTAAGAACAAGAATCTTTCTCAGCTGTGGTGGACTGATATGGTCAACCTGAGCAGGAACACCCAGCTGGACCGAGTTGGTGTAGTTTTGGGCGCAGAAGATCCACCTGCTGATTATTGCCCACACAACATAAAGGAGAACAGGAGCAGAAGATTGTTGCCTGCAGTTTCCGAGAAGCTCTCCTGAGGCTGGTTCTCCTGAAGGGGACTCGGCTGTTCTCGCTGAAGAAGGAGCTCAGGGCCTTGCAGTTATCAAGAAGGCTGCTGT
Organism: Hystrix cristata; assembly: GCA_004026905.1. Lineage (NCBI taxonomy): Eukaryota > Metazoa > Chordata > Mammalia > Rodentia > Hystricidae > Hystrix > Hystrix cristata. The sequence goes on along the minus strand of PVJO010003452.1, from coordinate 116,886 downwards.
AGCTTCGGGGGAGCTCTGGTCTTCATCTCTGCTGCGAGCTTCATATCCTGGTTCCAGTAAACATTTCCTCAGCCATCATCTGTAGACACAGATGTACACAGGACAGTGCCATGGGCTCCCAGCCCTTGATTGGATCATTTGGGTCTCCAGGGCGTAGATAGACATGCGGCACTCTTCCTGCATTTAGCTTATGGGTGATTGTTGTAACTTGTAAATGTTCTGTATTAAATCTGCTCTCTTGCAAACCATTGGCCCTAGAAAGGTAACTAACACGTCATCTAATCAAAACTACCAGCATTTCAGAATACCAGGAAAATAAGCAAGAGGAAAACATACTTAAATCAAGTATGCATTGCACTCAAAATCAAAGATATCTATAGTGTTTCTCAGAAGCACAACTGATCACTCACATTCATGGTGATATTGTTATGTGTCCCATTAAAGTGAACAGCAGAAACTTCACTGAAATGAATCTACCCAAGTCAACTTTATTTCTGTTGCTTCCTGCTCTTTAGTTCCTGTGAGAGTATATCATTAAAATAGTGAACCAACATGATACTGTCAATCTTGTTACTAACTAAACTGTGGCACAGAAGTAGATGTCAGTTGTGATCTGACATGATGATGAAGGTGTATTGCTGTCCCTACTGAGTGAAAACAAATTATTTTCAAAGTTCACGTTTCATTGGAATGAAGGGAAAAAACATTGAGATCAATAGTTGTATTTCAGATGTCTAAGATCGTATTGATTTTTTTTTCCAAAAGCATACAACATTTAGAACAGGGTCTGCAATTAAAGTCACCTCCAGATTGGGTTTAAAATAATCCAGCATCATTCTTTGTGTTTCATTTATTTTGTATAATTAGCAAACTGGAGATTGAATTGTAATATGATACAAAGAATTACATCTGAATCTTTCAAACTTTGACAGTCGCACATCTCTGCCATTCTCTCAAGAATGTGGTGTTACCATTTCAATTATTACTTTGGGAAAGGAGAGATTTAGGGATTTCTTTTAGGACCTTTCAATTTAATAGTCTTTACATCCTTCACCTATGCAATCAACATGACGATGTTGAATTTATCACTTTCTGATATTTACTTATTTAAATCATGTACTCAAAAACTGAGAACGGTCATAGGATTTGTTGGAAAAATAACAAGAAACGATTCATGGTGTGTATATATAATCTTATTACAAGGACTTTTCTTAGGAATACTTGATCTTCCTATCTAAAAGCACATAAATTTATCAATAAATTCAGGTTTTGGACTCTCAAGCAGTGTGATTTAAAATATGTGTGTTTTCTCACAAGTTGAGAATTAAGTAGAGCCTTCACATACTCCACTTCTACCACAAGCCTAGGGCTCCCAGTTAGGAACAATTATTTCATCAGCATATTGGTGAATGAGTGAACACTAATAAGATGACTCTGCAAATACGAAGAGCTAAGCTTAATTTTATTTCTAGACGGAAATTTTGTGAAAATTTGAAATTGAAACTTGTGAACTTTTCTACAAGTTAAGTAGTATTCATAAGTGGAGAAATAAAGCATAGAGCAGAGGCTGAGACCAGAATAAATGGGGAAAGTCTGGGATGTCTTGAGCCAGAGCTTCTTTGGGAATGTGAATGATGGATCCGTGAGAACATTTCTGGCTTCTGCTGTTTCAGCTCTTTATACCCAGGGCACCTAATCTGCATATTTGTTGTCTGAGTTGTCAGTTGGAGAAATATAGTTGATATATTCACGGCAGAGAAGGCCAAGTGAGCCCCTTGAAACAGGATAGCAATTCTTTCTTTTTGCAAAAATCTCAGTGTTGGGTTATTTGAAGTGGCTGAATGGAGATGCCAGAACTCACCTCCTACCGTACAAAGAAGAAACGAAGCAATAAGTGTATAACTGCATTAAAGTGAATGTTTATAGGAGAACACTGGAAATCAGCAAGAAAGAGACTAGAATCTCCTAGGATTCTGAGGCCTGCATTTGTATATTACCCTTCCCATTGCTGGACACAATACATGACACTCACAATTTAAGAGAAGAGAGATTTAATTTGGCTGATACTGTGAGGGGATTCAGTCCAAAGTCAGCTGGCTCTAAGCCAGAAATATTATGGTGGAAGGACATGGCAAGCAGAGCTGCTCAGTTCATGGTGACCGGGAGGCAGAATGGAGGAATAGTGCTAGAGAAAAAGGGGCTAAGGACTAGATACAGTACTCAAGGTCACACCTCCATGGCACACACAATTACACACAGAAGCCTGCTCCACAAATCACTTGGGTGGTTCCCAAGCCAACCAAGTTGACACAATCAAGCTTAACCATCACATTGAACCCTTCATCAACCTGACACCCAAACACATCTCTTTCAACCATACTTTATTCCCAAATGAACACAAGGTCATAATTCTGTCTACCATGATACAACTATGCTGCCTACAACTAAAAATGCAATGTCTTGCAAAAAGTTTCAACAGTTCAGCATTTTATTTTTTTAACTTTATTTTTAATTAGTACTTATTTGTTATACGTATTGATCACAATCATCATAGGGAAATTGTACCTGTACATAATACATCTTAATTCTTTTTTCTTATTCCCCTCCCCTCCCTTCAACCCTTCTTCCCCTCCTCATTTACAAAAGCTTTGTTTCCATCTTTCCTTCCATTCTCTTCTTTTATCTTTTCCCTTCCTGCCTCCTCTTGCATTGCTCCCTTTCCCATTTGAATATGTTCTTCCTACTTCCCAATCCTCCATTATGTTCCTTATTTACCCTTTGGGTTTCTCACACAAAAGGAACAATGCAATATTTAAACTTGTATGTTGATTCAGTTCAGCATTTTTAAAAAGTCAATGTCAAAGTCTCGTCTGACACTCAAGGCAAACTCATAGGTGTAAACCTCTGTAAAAATCAGAAACAAGTTTAAAAATCCAAAAAAGACATAGGGTAAACATTCCCAGTCCAGAAAGGAGGAATAGAGGGATAGAAAAGAATTTGACCAAAGCAAGATCAAAATGCAGCAGAGAAAACACTAAGCCCTGCAGCTATGTATCCAGCATCCACACACACAGTGGTAAATGTGCATTTCAGTGGGCTTTGGCAGCTGTAGTCCTGTGATCTAGCAGGTTGCAGCCCTCCTGGCCTCTTTCCTGGGCTGTTTCCACTCATGGCCTGCCACTTTCCTCAGCAAACATTCCATATTCCTGGCTTTCCAAAGTTCTGGCTCTCTGCCGCAATTTTGGCTTTATTCCCACAGCTTCATGAACTGGCTTCTTAGGGGCTGTTTGCCTGGCTTACAGGTCTTCCTTTGAAATCCCTGTTGAAGACGTGCTGGCCCAACAACTCTTGCATTCTACACACCAGTAAAACCAATGACATGAGGATGGCACTAAAGTCTCCTGTCTGTGGGAGCAGTAGTCATACTCCCTTGGACTACAGTTGCAGTAAATTTTGAATGCTTGGATTTCCATTACAGTGAAATGAATCCTGGAGAACCAATTCACAATTTTCCAATTCCCTTTTCAAACAGAGGACTTGGGGATTCTCTTTTCAAATTACAGTTTTACACTTTTGCACCCTTGAGCCTGTGATATGAGATCTTGCTTATATCTGAGATGCCCCCAAAGAACCTTTCTTCTTCTCCCAGTACAAACTACTTGGTTTCTTTTTAATAGCACTAATCTCTTCAGCAACCATACTTCTTCTGGATCCAAATTTTCTAGGCTAAGATCTAAATTTTTCAAATTTGTTTGCTCTGCCTTTTGCTCCCAATTATCAGTATAAATCTGGTGAAAAGCAGCCTGAAGTACCCATGCTACAGCCTGAGTGTTGGGATCACTTGAAATTTCCTCCTCTGGATTATTTAGTCCACCTCTTTCTTATGAAGTCTCAGGTCATGAACAAAATATAATCAAATTTCCTGCCAAAGTGTAATGCATATGGCCGCCAGTCTAATTGCCAAGGGATCCTTCATTTCCAACTGAAACCTCCTAAGGTTGGCCTTCACTGTCTTCACTCTTATTAGCATCCTGGTCTTCTGAACTCTGACCAGCATAACCCATTAAGCTGTGTTTATAGCATTCTAGGGCTTCTTATCCCACATCTCCAACTCTCTACAAACTCTTCCCACAGACCAGTTCCAAAGACTTCTAAATCATATGGTCACATATAATCACAGCAGTTTTCTGTATTAGTCAGCTTTCCCCTTATTGGATGTAACACCTGACACCAACCACTTAAGAGAGAAGGATTTTAAACTGCCTCATTTTAAAATGAGTCAGTAAATGATCAGTAGAATCTAAGGCAGAAACATGGCAGAAGGGCATGTAAAGAAAAGCTGCTTTGTTCATAGTGGCAAAAAAGCACAGCAAGGGATTACTCCCAGAGAGAGATAAGTAAGGGACCGTGTATACAGTACCCTACCCCGTGCTCCATGACTCCCCGGGAAACACCCAGAAGCATGCTGTAGGTGTTTCTTAATCCAGTGAAATTATGTATAAGGATTATCAGTCACCGTGAAGGAACCTCATTAGACTGAGAGCAGATTTCTCAGGCCAGGATGGTATGGAATGACATATTTCAAATCCTAAATAAATAAATAAGTGTCAATCAAAATTGCTATATTTAGTAAGGCTATATCCTTCAGAAATGAAGGGGAAACAATGACCTTCCAAGATAAGCAAAAAGTTGAGAAATTCATAACCACCAGATCAACCTTATAAAAATTGCTTAAAGGAGTCACATATTCAGGAATGAAAGAATGATAACTACCATCTTGACAGTATAAATCTGACTATAACAGTAAATACACAAAATAGAAATAGAGAAGAATTACACATTACCAGCCATCAAACTATAGCAATAAATAAGAGGGGACAAAATGAACAAAGAATAATCAAAACAATTGGAAAATTTTTAAAATAGCAGCCATCTAATCTCCCTGTAGTTTGTTTGGCTTGGTTAGTAAGTTCTGGCATAGTGTATAGCATATCAAAGTCAGAGAGACACACTGGATTCCTAGAGTGACTCTGACTCTGTGGGTCACACAAGAGCACACTGACTCTGTGGTCACACAAGAGTGGAGACACTCTAGGAATCCAGGCAGATGTGTTACAGGTAGCAGAGTATGAGGGTTATGCACTCTGTGTCTACTACACACACTAATATTTATTCACTTCGAGTGTTCACTGTATTCACTGTGTCACGTCTTTTACATCTGCTCCATCCGCTACATAGATGTTCTCAATGGGGCCTCATAGCAATACTTTGAAGGGGTAATATTAATTCCCCTGTTATGTAAAAACTGAAAATCAGAGCTAAAATAATGCCAAATACCATAAAACTAATGATTAATAAACCCACATTACAAATCTACATATTCCAGTTCTTGAGCACTTCTACTTGGAGATCTAACTTGTAAAAGTATAGTATACAATTATCCCAACTATGACACTGTAATTATACGTATAAATTAATTAACATCACTATGTGTGGGACAATATCCTAAATGCTTTCCATGTATTTTTCTCATTTAACTCTTAAGTGAAGCAGTAATGTTATTGTCATCGTTTTGTAGATGAAGAAACTCAATGAAGAGTTTCAGATGTGTGATTGAAACATGAAAAAATTGACATTAGTTTGATTTGTTGATGTCTATTAAGTTAGTTCAGGGATGATATTAGGGAACAACAGACATTCTTGTTCTAGGCTGAGCATGGAAAAGGGAGTGGGAAGAAAAAGGAAGAGTATGAGACATGCAGAAAAAATACAGAAGAGGGCAAGCACAATGACAGAGATAAGTCCTCTACAGCACACTCTTAGCTGACTCCCACTTTGCGTGCTCATGGCAAAAACGTCCAGCTTCCCCCCACAGTGAGATCACCCAGCTGTGCTCCAATCCATAAGTCCCTTCACCAGCGATGTACACTTTTTTCTTGTTTGTTACACTATGCTTAAAAGAAAATGTTCAGTGCTTTTAATTAAGCTGAATTACAGAGATTTCAGAGTTCATGCGGAATCCTCCTTTTCTCTTAATACTAATGGAATAGTTCCTTTTTAAAGGATAGCATTTAGAAGTAGAAGTTTGGATATGGATGACACATACCACCTTTGACATTTTGTTATTGCTGCTGATGTTCAGCCAACAAATAGGATGCCATGGCTGGTAAGATAAAATGAATTCTCACTTCAGGATAATAAGTAGCATCTCCAAAAGACTTTGGAATTCATGATAACATCATGATGGGTGCAGCATTATTATCACACTTTTATAAATGATGTGGTTAAATCTGAACCTGACTTGGCTGGTATGAAAACAACAAAAGTGGCAAATCAAGGGCTTGACCCCTTTCCTTGTAAGACCTGGGCTTTAAAGAAAACATGATACAGTTCACTTCGGACAGCAGAGAGGGGACACGAATCAATAAGTGCTAGTCTGTCTGTTACAGTGTGTGTCTCAATATAGACAAAAAATGTCCTGAGCTAAGTGTAATGGACTGTAGCTACAGAAGGACCAGTTTCTAAAGTGGTTCCCAAATCTGAGAGGCTGAGTCAGATCAAATGTAACATCTTCGTGAGTCATAACTAACTTAGTTACATCCTACCTGTATATTCCCTGGCTTTTGACACTCAGGTCAGGAAACTGCAAACTAAGTGTAATGTATCTTCAAGTAAGAGTGGTTTCAGTTTTCACATTATGCTTTAGAATTGGCAATGCTCTGTCACATCTACAGTCTCATTTCATTTTTCTGGCATAACTTTGTGCTGCAGAGAAGATGCCTATTTTAATTTCTTCATAATAAATTTGAAAATTAAGTCCCTGCAAGGAGGAAGGTGTTTTGTCCAGATTTCCATAATTAAAAATTAGTAGAACTAAAGAGAGACTTTAATTCTTTCCTCTACATTTTCTGCCTTTGAGATTTTTACCTGATAATATCTACCCCTACCCCTTAGTTTTTCTAGGAATAGAAGATAACTGTCTTTAGAGGCTACATTTCTCTTAAAAGTCCAGTGTCTATTAAGTGTCACTTTGTTATTTGTAATTTTATGCTTGCTCAAAACCAGAAAAATGCAAACATTAGCAGGTAATGAACTGTTTTATCTCTGTTGCCAAATAGTCTATGTTCTATTTGCCTTCTTTTAAATTTGCTGCTTCAGTGCTTTGTGGAGAGACCTGGTCTTAATCTATAAAAGTGGCTGCCAGCATTCAGTTGGAAAACAATTTGCCCTAGCTTTTGCATGGCCGGTGCTTTACATTTGAAATGGTATCGACATAACACTTATACCATTTGATAACACAACTGCACCAACAAAAGAATGCAACCGAGGGAAGGAAGAACAGCCCACAGTACTGCAGGCTCTGCTGCCCAGCCAGGTGCCGCGTCAGGACAAGCAGCAAGCTCTGCACAAAGGAAGCCTCCATGCTTGTGTGGAATCAGCTTGTGGCGGATGGAGCCAGCTCCATAGTTCTGCAGCCACAGAACTCATCCCACATACTCTGTTGTACATTCTGTGGGAAGTAAAGATCCGAGATTGGAGCAAAGCAAATTCTACATTACAGAAGCTTCCTTTCTCTCAGAAGTAAGAATCTGTTTATTGCACTGAGAAAGCAAGATAAGCGCACAGGAACACAATCTGATTCCTCACCTCCTAAAGGCATGTAGAGCTTCTAATCTTTTTACCTCCACTTGATTTTTTCAGGGTACCTATATGCTAGCTTTAAGCTGTGATGCAATGTCATTCTAAATTAAGGAGGGGGAAAGAGTCTTTTTTTCACATAAACAAAATCGCCATCGAGTACTCAAAATTATTGTAATTTAGCAGGTGCCCAGAAACTGCAGGTTGGTAATAAAGGTGAGCATGTGGGTAGTTGCTTCCAGGGATGTAGGCTGCAGATTCCGTGGGCGGCCTTGGAAGAGAACCAGGGCTGTGCACAGTGGAGAGGCTTTGAGCAGTCCCCCTGCACGGGAGCTGTGCTTCTCTGAGGCTGTTGTGTTTCTTATAGTTTAATATTTTCCTGGCACCTGACCTTATGGAGGAGACAATGGCGGAGCTTGAGACAATGAAAAGAATAAACATTAGCAAAGCTTTAAAAGTGTGTATCATTCTGGATACTTTAAGCAATGAGAGCCAGAAAACCCGACTTCAACAGGCCTGGAAAAATGAGAAAATGTATTGTTTTATCCAATCAGAAATTCAGAAGGGAAGCATCCTGTCCCCGCTCTCACAGCCTCTGCATTGCTTTCCCAGGGCTTTGGCTTCACCCTCCCCCTCCTAGTTGCATGATCTCTGAGACAGTCAGGAACCTGCTAGACTGAAAAAATTTGTCATTTTCACTGAGGAGAAAAACATTACTTAGCTGTAGACAACTAAATTTGCAGTGAATTACTTCAGAGGAGTATAAAAACACCACACACATTTGCCTAAGCTCTAACGTGGCCTTGAAGGTAGGAAGAGAACTTTTAGAAGGCATTTTTTCTCTGCAAGCACACTGCTTACATTTTACTGTTAAAAATGTAAGTAGTGAAATAACCCAGAAATAACCCAGAAAATAGATAGTATTAAGAGCAATTACATACATGAGACAATTGATACAAAAATGGAATTAATAGTTGCTCAAAGATATAACACCATCAAAACAAGGATTTCCAATTTCAATAGTTGAGATCGAATCAGACAATACAAAGAAAGAAAATATGTTTTTATTTTAGCAAAGATTTATTTCATTGAGGCTACCAGCGATCCCTGTATTGGTACCTAACAATTGGAAGGAGTGAGACGCTTCTTATTGATGAGCCAAATTAAAGGAGGAATTCTTTGAGCCAGAAGTATTTGGATGGACAGCCTGAGAAGAAAGTCATCTGAAGGGACGGGTTAGCTCGATCAAAATGAACAAGTGGTAGAGTAGAAATCAGGCTCTGTCATGAATAACAGTCTGGTCTGTTAAAATATAGGATAATTACATGCAAGAACACAATCTGAATCTTACAAAAAGCCAGATGATTCTGATGCACAGTTTTACATTCGCTCCACTCATCTTATTTTGACAATAACTGAAGCAGCTAGCTCCATTTACTTGTGGCCAAAAGAACCAGCTTCCCTTGATGTAACTGACTTGTGCTTCCCTGGGTGTCTGGTGTGAGCCTCCTTCTTTCTGGCTTCGGGCTTCCTAGAGATGTGGGAATGAGGTAAGTGCAGAACACCTTTGGGCACCCAGATGCCTACAACTTGGAAGCATGCAACAGTTAAGTGGAGGACCTTACCCAGTTAGGCACTAAAGGTGGTGGCTAAATAGTTATCCTTTCCACTCTTCTGTTTTGATGGGTTTTAGCTGCGTCCCATAAAGCTTCTTGGAAACCTTAAAATCACGTGACCATGGTCTCCAGCAGGAATCTGCTTTCATCCTATCCCAGGATCAACATATATGTCTTTCCCACTAATCTCCTGACACATAATGATTTTAATATATTTTGGAAAATAAGTAAAGGCAAGACAAATAGCAGTGCCATTTAGAGGACAGTAAGAAGGTAGAGGAATACTAGATTTCAAAGAGAAAAAAAGGAGTTATTACTCAGATTTATTTTGAAATAGAGTGGATTATTCAAATAAAGCTGGTATATCAAATCAGTGAGAAAAAGACACACTAATAAATGCTATTGGATTAAATGCACACCAATTTTTAAAATGCATTTTAACTTATCATTAAGCAAAATGACTTGGTAATTGAGCAAAGATATAAAAAGTTTAAAAGAAATAATTAAACAGTAGTGAAAATTTAAGAACTTGTTTTATTTTCTAAGAGAACTTACTCTGCTTGACCCAAGCCTAAAGGCAAATCAGAAGAGGCTAACAAAATTGACTACATTCACATTAAATATTTCTCCCTAGCATAAAAACATTTAAAACATGAGAGATTAAGAAAAATGAGAATATATATCACAGATATTAATCAAGACACATGAGATTATGTTTGATAGCAAATGACCTCAAATCTCAAGGACTAAAACTAAATATTTTTTATCTCATCTTTGATAGAGAGGTCACTCTGATTCAAGGCACTTGCATCAAGAGCGGTTTCACAGTCTCCTCTGGCCACCATTTCAAAATAAGCCTTAAAATGTGCTGGAACAATAGAAGAGATCTCAAAGATTCAGTTACAAATATTCTTAAACACTGCAGCCCAGAAATGTCATAAGTCACTGTTACTCATATAATTTTCCAAATCAAGTAACATGGCCAAGTTGCCCTAAGGCATGTGAATGATCTGGAGGAGATAAGGTAGAATTTTAAGTATCACTCTTAGTGTTCACCTCACAGACAACAGACATTCCTAATTACGAAAGGAGTAGAAAATGGACAAAATAGTTGAGCAACTATTGCACTGGACAAAGAAAAGACAAGTGATGTTTAATCAAATATCAAAATTATTAAGCTTAAATTATATGAAAATAAAAGATGCATAATACCACTAACCCTTTATTAATATGGAAAGATCAAAATATAATACAAAATGTAGAGGAGAATAGCATTCTCATATACCCTATGAACTGCAAATTGCTTAAACACTTTAGAATAGTATTTCAAAATATTTGAGCAATAATCCCACTTGTAATCTGTCTTAAATATATACCATCACACATTCCCAAAAAAGTGTACATAAGGTAAATCATTGAAAGATTATTTATAAGTACAACTATTAGGAAAATAAAAAATAGTCATACATAGAGGCTTAAATAAATTGTGGTACAACTATGCTAAGTATTCTATAAAACTGTTATAAATGTTTGTGAGAAGGAATGACTCTCAAAATACAAGAGTGAGTGACAGCAATCCGGGATGTATGTGTTTTTTCTAAGATATATTTACATACATTAACCAACAAGTCTAGATTATCCACAAAAGAACTTGCAATCTGCCTATATTCTCCACTGTTAACAAGAATCGGAGAATATACTTAGTTTTACTCTACACTCTCTTGTACTTTAGCAGTGTTGACCACAGATTATGACTTTAAATGGGAAATGGAACCCAAGACCACAAGTGTGTTTGTTGCTTGGTTGGTTTTTACAGGAGAAACTTGGGGGAAATGAAAAGTTGGCAACAAAGATTTTAAAATGCAAAAGCAGGGCTGGGGATTTAGCTCAATGACTAGAGTGCTTGCCTTGCAACCACAAAGCCCTGAATTTGATTCCCAGCACAAAAAAAAAAAAAAAGCAAAAGCACTAGCCTTCAACGTCTCTTTTTAAACACTGAAAGGAAAAAAAAATCCGAGGGATATTTATAAAACAAAGATATAGAAACATTAAAAATAAGAATTTAAAAATACAATGACTATAAACATTAGCCCAATTAAAGTACTAACTCATTCTTGTCAGGTATGTACTCACTCAAACTAGTGTCTGGCTTTTAAATTTTCAAAAGACAATTGTAATTTATTGTAACTTAAAATAATCACCAGGTCGTACAATAAATCTATTGAAGGTATTTCTCCTATGTTACTGAAATAGTGTATCTTTTGACCAATGTCTCCTCAACTCCTGGTAACAACCATTCTTCTTTCTACTTCCATAATTTTTTTTTTTTTGAGATTCCACATGTAATTGAGATCATAGAGTATTTATTTTCTATTCTCATTTCCCTTAATATAATATCCTCTGGGCTTATCTATTTTGTCACAACTGAAAAGAGTTTCTTCTTTAGGACTGAATGGTATTGTTTCGTGTATGTATACCACATTTTATTTATCCATTCATTCACTGAAGGCCACTTAGGTTGATTCTGTATCTTGGCTGTTATGAATAATTCTGCAATCAGTGTGGGTATATACATATCTCTTTGCCACACTGATGTCATTTCCTCTCAACAATGAAAACCCTGAATCATATGTACTCCTTTTTTAATTTTTTGAGGAGCCTCACATCATTTCCCATACTGGTTATACTAATTTGCATTCCCACCAGTAGTGTGCAAGTTTTCTGTCTCCATAGTCTGGCCAATGTTGGTTATCTTTTGTCTTTTTGGTAATAACCATTCTAACAGTTGTAAATGATATCTCACTGAACTTTTAATTTGCATTAATAATGTTAACCATATTTTCATTTACTTTCGGCCACTTGTAGTTTTTTTTTGTTTGTTTGTTTTTGGTTTTTTTTAGAAATATTTATTCAGGTCTTGGTCCATTTCTTACTGAGTTATTTTCCTGTTATTGAATTAAGTTATTTATATATTTTAAATAGTAATCCTTTATCAGAGATACATCATTTGCCAATATTTTCTCCCAGTTTGTGGGTTGTCACTTCACTGTATTGACTGTTTCCTTTTCTGAGCAGGAGATGTTTAATTGGATGTAATCCCATTTGTCTATTTTCACTTTTGTTGCCTGTGTCATTGGAGTCATGTCTTAAGTATTAACAAGACCAGTCATGTTGCTTTCCTCCTATATTTTCTTCTAGGAGTTTTATAGTTTCTGAGCTTATGTTAAAGTTTTTAATCCATTTGATTTTATTTTTACATCTGGTGTGAGTTGCGGGTCTCATTTCATTTTCCTGCATGCAGATATTTATTATGGCTTGTATCTAGATGTCCCCCAAAGCCTCATAAGGGGCTTTTCAGAGGTGACTGTGTCTAGGGTGTGTGATGCTGGGATTAATGGTACAATGCTGGAATTAAGAATGCCCCACTTTGCGTGTGAGTGCTACCCATCCTAAGGGCAGGTAGCCTGGATAGAATATAAGGGACAAAAAGAGGGCTGCTGCTGTTGCTTGCAACTTCACTGCTTTGCTGCCTTCTGCCTACTCTGCTTTGCCATGGACTATTTCTCCTCTGCCTGCCAGCCTGCCTTGAAGCCAGCTGATTATCAACTGAAACCTCTACAAACTGTGAGCCCAAATAAACCTTTCCTCTTTTAAGTGTTGGGCATTTTGTCTCAGCAACGATAAAAGTAACTAAGACAGTATCCAATTTTCCAAACACCATTAAATATAAATTTCCATTGTTGATGAACACGTTTCCAAAAAAACTATCAAATAATGATGTATTTTAAATACGTACAGTGTTTTGAAATGTTATAAACTTTTTACTATTATATTCTGTTATTTGTTATATATGCCAAGTAGTATTTAGTTATATGTTTGTTACAAGAAATTAAATGTAAATATATAGATTTTATCTTGGAATTTTTAGCCAGTTGTCTGCATATTATTTTAAATAATATGTTCAGATAATGAAAAGTCTGTTTAGATTCTCTTACACTTAATAAACACTAGTTCTCACAAAATATTTATCAATTATAACAATAAATGGTAATTTTAAAAACTATTTGAAAATAATTTAAAATATTTATTTCTGAACAAAATAAATGAAACACACTTGAAATATAAATAATGTTTGAAAAAATGTGATTAATGAGTAATCTTTCTCTAGCTTAAATTTAAAAAAAAATCTTCCCTTGATCCTTCTTTGCTTTTATCTGTTCTTTAACTGCTCTTCCTTTATTGGTCAGTTTCTATGGCTCTAAAGAGAAATATCTTTTTTGTTAATTGTGTTGGGTCTATGTTTTATAACTTTTGCCACCTAAGCACAAACACATCAAATCTCTAAGTCATTTTAGACCTCATTTTCTCTTTTCTGGTTTTAAATCAAATGCTTGAGTTTTTAATTTTGTTTTGTTTCTTTGCTTGTGTACAGAATTATTTGCTTACTTGCTTTCATTGAGATTGTTACTATACCATCTAAAAGTTGAATTTACTTTAAATCTTCCTTATTGAGCCATTTTGAGTGTCAATGGTAGATCAATATTCCCAAACAAATTATCTTAAATCAGAAATTTTCAATGGGATCTTTGTTAATTCCTAGTAAATTAAATAGGTTATCCTGATTCTATATTTTAGGATCATTCTTTAGAAAGTGGTTCCACTAATTTTCAAACTTATCTATCCTTCACATTTTAATGTTACAGTACTAGCGAATAATATGACCAGTTGTTATTTGGAAATATCCCACAATTTTCAACAGTTCTTTCTCAGCTAGAGTAATCGCTTTCTCCTGGAGTGCCTTGTCTCACCCTTACCCTAAATTATTTCCTGTCACAAGTATAACAATTCTTCAATCCTTTAAAATCCTTTTCAACTGTTTTCACATTCATATATTTTAAAACCACCAGTATGAACTTCACTTTTAGAGTAAAGGGATTTCCCTTTTCTTTAAATGTACTGTACAAAGAAGGCAAATATTGACTTTAAGCCCTGTACTGAAATTATATATCAAAATATCAAAGTATATACATAAAAAAGAGTGAGGGCTCCTTAGATGTACACTTAGAATAGCAAATGCCTTAAAGTCTATGTCATATTTTTTTACCTGTCAAAGTGCCTCTTGTACAATTGGGAATTCAATAAGCCCTTTGTAAATTTGAACATATTTTAGTGAAGCAGAATACACGTGAACATGATTGCTGAAAACATTACAATTAAATGATAAGACTTAGAATTTCTTACATATTAAAATACTTTTTTATAAATAAATACTTTATTCGACACTGTTTTAAACTAATACAAGTGGAATCATTTTAGGCAATGAGAAAATTGTTTTCATTAAACCACACATCAGATTTAAAATTTGTCGACTAAATTCTATGCATCTGCACTTTATTTGTTGAATTTTATAGTGAGCTAATTATTTTAAAGTTCTACTGAGGTGTAACCTTCATAAGAGAAGTGTGGCAATAAGAGCTGAATGATTTATCACAGAGCAACTGTAACTATGAATCCTCTGCTTAGTTCAGCAGAAAGCACCCCAGAGAGAAACAGCTTCTGTGCTGCCCCATTTGCCAGTCCTGTTCTTCTCTTCCAGGAAATTATTTTCCCAACTTCTATCAATGCATAAATTTTGTCTCGTTTCAGACTTCATATAAATGTGATCACATGATACTTACTATGTTGTGTTTACTTCTTTTAAAGTTTATTTTTAATTGGCAAAAAAATCGTTTATATTTACCTCATACAATATGAGTTTTGAAATATGTATATGGTTAAATCAAACTAATTAGCATATGAATTATCTCATATAGGTATAACCTTTTTAGTAGGAACACATATAGTCTAATCTTTTGGTGAATTTCTAGAACACATGTTATTCATTGCAGTCAAAATAATATTCAATAGATCTGCTGAATTTATTTCTCCTAACAAATTTTGTATCCTTTGACAACATCTCCCTAACTGCATCCCACTTCTACCACCCAGCAGCCCCTGAAAAATACCATTCTACTCTCTGCTTCTATAAATGCATTTTTTTAGATTTCACAAACAAGGAAATCACTAGGTATTTGTCTTTCTGTGCCTGACTTATTACACTTAACAAAATGCACTCCAGATTCATCCATGTTCTTGAAAATGGCAGCATTTCATTATTTTTTAAAGGCTAAATAATTTTTCATCGAGTACATATGCCACATTTTCTCCATTTTTTCCATCGACAGACACTTTGGCTGTTTCTATGTCTTGGCTATTGGAATAATGCTGCAATGAACACAGCAGGGCAGTTATGAAAATATTCTCAAGTAGCACACAAAAATGCAGGAACTGGCAAGGTTGACATTAAGAGGGTGAAACTCTAAGCCACCTAACTGGAAACATATTTGAAGACATATAAACAATAAAGGGTTTAGAATATACACGTAACATATAAATCAAATAAAAGTAAATAATCTAATACAAATTATTAAAATAATTGGGTACTTTAGGAAAACAGATATCAAAAGTTCATAAATAAATATATGAAAATGTATTCAACCTCATCAGTCATCAGGAAAATACCACACTGTTATTCTATACACAAATGACAGCTAAAATCTGGACATAACTCAGTTAATACATGAAAAATTATGACACATAGAGGTGCATATTAACAAGAGTACAAAGCAATGTGAACACTCTTACACTAGTAGTAAGACTATCCAACAAAAATCCTTCCAAGTTGTAATATTTCAAACCTCTTGTGAAATTGTCACCATTTACTAAAACTAGTATGCATACATTATTCATAGATATGCATATACAGTACTATCAATAGTACTACAGTACTATTGTACACTCCCCTCACAATAGATAAACCAGAATGCTTGTGGCAGCCTTACTAGCAGTAAGCATTTCACGCTGGAAAGCATACAGATTTTTGTCAACTATAAAATAAACTGTAAGGTATTCATAGAATGTAGCTATGAAAAAAAAATTTAAATGAATGAATTGTAAATGTGTTTAACAAAAGATACAAATACAGGACACAGAGGTATGATATGTATATGTATTATAAGAATATATTTAATAGCATATTATTCAACCATAAAAAAGAAGGAAATTCCGACATTTGTGACAACATGAATGAATCTTGAGGGAATTACGCTAAATGACATAACTCCACCAGAGAAAAACAAATGTCATTTACCTGTGGAATCTACTCACATGTGGATTTGCAAGAAGGCAAACTCAGAAACAGGGACCAGGGACCAAGGGTAGAATAAATGGGGAGATTTGGGTCAAAGCATATAAATTTTCAGCTGTAAGATGAATATGTTCTGGGGATCTACATGGCTTGGTGACTAGAATTAATAATACTATACTGTACACAGGAAGTTTACTAAGAGCAAATGTGTTATTCTCACCAAAAAGAAAAAGGAAAACAAAAAGTCAACAATGTGAGGAGATGGGTGTATTAACTAACTTGATTGTAATAATAATTTCACAATATACAAATATGTTAAAGCACCACACTGTAGCCAAATTTGTTTGCTAGTTATACCTTCAATAAATTTGAAAACATGTTGAAAATTAAAAATCAAAATTGAAATAAAATAAAATTTTACATAGATTAAAAAAAGAATATTCTGTTACCTAATTTCATGAAAGCATTCTTCTATAAATTAAATACTTTTAAGCAAATTATTCAAAATGGCCTATATTGGTGACAAGCCAGAAATATTTTTTCTTCCTTTATGTTATGATCTCCAGTATAGTTTTCAATCCTGCCACTTTTCTTACTTAGTATTTTATAGCTATACACTTTGCCAAGTAACTGTGATTCTATAGCAGACATTTGTATTGCATTTTGTTTTTCCCAAGCTATAAGTAGAAAATGAAGCGTAATAATTTTGAGTTCAATTGAATATTGATAGCTGAATGTGAATTTTTTTACAGTTTCAGTTTTTGAAAAGACTTTAAATAGTACAAATATCCTCCTTCTTTCATTTGAGAACTCAACTTCTAGAATTGTTTGTCTTTTCCACGATATTATTTTGGTAATACCTACAATTGTTTAATTTTCATTATAACAGTATCATTCACTTTTCTAAAGTCAGAACTAACATCACTATAAAAGATAAGTAGATATTACAATTTAAACAAAATTCTAGTTGGTAATGACCTGTCAAAACAAATTTATGATTGACAAAATGAACAATACTGACACATATATAATTTATTTTGTTTTTCAATTATCTGAACAATAATGTAATTTCACAGATAATGTCGATCACTATGACAGAACTGAAACTAATTACTCAAAAAATGATGAAGTAAATATTAAGGATGCAAGTGGCAGAAAAATTCTAGTAACCGTGACTAAATCCACATGTTTTATCTACTTATCATGTTAACTACTTAATGTAATGGCTCTCCAAACTTGCAAACCATAAGAAGGATTGGAAAGTCAGTTAAATGTATAGATTCTCAAATCCCTACTTAATGATTATAGCTCTACAGGCCTAACCTTGACTCTAGAAGTTTGAAGAGAGTTAGTCTGGTTATGAACATAGCAGTAGTGTTTTTAAGTCAAGCATGTTGTGAGGGAGTGATTTGACTTTGGGAAACCATACTAACTAGGAGAAATAGAGAAAGACACAACTGAACAACCAAACCACACCTGGCAAGATGGATTTAATGATAATGGAAGAAATATGAAAGAGAAATGGTAATGAAGAAGAAAACTTCCATCTGTTTTATTATCCATGAGACTTGCCCCCAAATTTCATAAATTATATCCTTATAGAACATTTAAGTTTCAACTGAGAGCAGAGATTGATGAAATGAATTTGTGAAAATAAAATTGAGAGTTGCTACCAACATACAGAAATGCTGGTTTATACACAGCAAAATATCATAGGTATCTGGGCATTTAAGAAATCCTGATAACCAGGATATGCAAGCTGTATGTTAGCTCTATACCCCCTGATCTGAGAAGTAAAGTCCTGCTATCTTGGAAATGCAAGATGTAGAGCAACAGGTTAGCCAGCACCAAGAGAAGTACTGTGTAGGAAATGTAAGATATTTTATAAGGCCATAGGCCTGATGTCTCTAAAGAAATCAGGGACATAAAATGTACATAGACTTCTCCAAACAGAAAAAGAGAAAAATAATAACCATGCAATAATCCTTAAAAAAATATCCAAAATAATATTTTGGGACAGTTATAGAAATCTCAGCTAAACAGGATAGTAAAGGATTGTCTATAAATTAATACAAAATATCACAAGAAATAGGTAGTCATTGAATATAAATGATAAATGTAAGACTTCACTGTACTTTGTTTTTCTCTGTTTGACAACTTTTAAAATAAAAATTGTTAACAAAAGGAGACAAATATATCTAGGTAATTTTTATAGAGAGATAATGGGGAAATTTTGTTTAAATTAATTTGGATCATAAGAGATGAAGTTAATTCTGACAAATATCTTTTTTAACATGGTAAATATACTTTAGACAATATATTAAAGAATTGTTAATATTTTACATGAAGAAATTGCAAAGTAATAGAATATTAAAATTATGATACTTTTTATGCAACTATGTTTTTATCAAGCAACATAGTTGGCTTAATCTGAAGATTAAAATCTTTTTACCATTTCACCTAAATTATTTTGTCTACAATTACTTGTTTAAAATAAGTAATTACTTGTTTAAAATAAGTTTAAAATAAATAATTACAAGTTTAAAATAACTTGTTTAAAACTGCTTTGTTTAAAATAATTAATCGCCATTTCCTTCATGTGAGTTCTAACCCTCTTATTCTTTCCTAAACTAATGTTACATATCTTCATCATGAAATTAACTGAATTGACTAATTCAGAGAAGACTGTAGACCAGTGCAATCAAAACAAAACTTTTTGAGAGATGAAAATGTTCTGTAACTCTGCTAACCAATTTAATATGGCTATTAAGCATTAGAAATGTGGCTAGTCTAGTAGAAAGTTTAGTTTTTTTCCTTTTTAATTAATGTAACATAAATTTATACATTCATGTGTGGCAAGTGGCTGTCATATTGTTCACTGTAGTATTGACATGAGAAATGGTCTTTATTCATCATTAATGTATCTTTCTTAATACTTATAGATATTACTTGTGAAAATTTATAATTTGTAGAGAATAATGATATTTTTACACAAACACCTGACACATACACAACTTAAAGGAGGAAGGAATTTTTAGGCTTATAGTTTCAGAGGGTTCATTCCATTGTCTGCTGGCTCCGAGCCAGAAACAGGGTGGAAAAGTATTGTGGAGCAAACCTGCTCATTTCATGATGGCCATAAAGCAGAGCGTTTAGTAAGAATGTCAGTGAGAAATATATACTCCAAAGATATAGCCCCAGAGACCCACCTCTTCAAACTGGGTCTCACTCCTAAGAGTATATTTAGCTATTAATCCACTGAAAAGTATACCACACCCATGATTTAATCACCTCTCCAGAAATCTCAGTCAAGTTTATAATCATGATTAATGGCCGCATTCCATCTCTTGTCAACGTGACACCCAAATACACTTCCTTAAACCCTACTTAACCCCCAAATAAAGACAATATCAAGTTTATACTTCTGCTTAATATAGTTATCATGTGTACAACCAAAAACATATTAATTCCTTCCCTAAAGTCTGAACAGATTCACCATTGCTCAAAAGTCCAACTCCACATCTCCCGAGACTCAAGGCAAACTCTGAGCTATGAATTTTGGTAAAATTCAAAATGCCACAGAGTAAGCATTCTCATTCTGAAAGAGAGGAAAAAAGGATAAAAAAGCATGGACCACAGCCAGACCAAAACCCAACAGAGAAAACATGTCCTATATCTCCATGTCTGGCATCCAGAGATAAGAAGTGAGTCCTAAAGGACTAGGGAAGCCCCACCCCTGTGACCATGTTGCTTGCAGTCCCTCGGGTCTTTCTCTCGAAATGGATCCACTTGTTACCTGCAGCTTTCCTAGACATATATTCCATGTTTCTGACATCCTCAGCTTCCTAAGTCTCCATTGAAATGCTGACCTCATCCTCAGAGATTTGCATATCTCCCTCTCAGGATCTCATTTCCTGGCCATTCTCTGAAATCTGGGTGGAAGCCTCTTGCAGTTTGCATGTCTGAACAATCAGCATCACAATGTCAAGATCTGCTGCTAACTCAAGTAGCAACCAGACATCCTGGGACCATGGCTGCAGAATCTTCTACGTGTCTGACCAGCTGACCATGATGAAATTAATTTCATGTAACCAATTCCTGAAGTGGCCCTTCTCAGGCACTTTTGTACCCTTAGGTCTCCTATGAATAGGGTCTTTCTGATTCCACAAATGCTATCAAGATCTCTTTAATCTTATTCTAATTTAAAGTATAGTAAAACTTCGGTTTGCTAGAATAGTTTGTTCAACTCATAATCCAAAGCACCTGTATATCATCAAAGCAGAGAGAGAGACAGAGAGAACCAGTTGTGATCATGTGACATGTATTTGGCATGACTTATGTTTGAAGACCTTGCTAATTTATCAATTTAAAATTTCTTAGAAATGTTTGCTTATCCTGTGGAACACTCATGGACCGAGTTACTTGCAATCCAAGGTTTAACTGTATGTGGTTTCCTTTTAATGATGCTAATATTTTCAACCACCATACTTCCTTTGACCCATACTTTACACTTTTACATATGGCTCTTTTCAGGCCAAACTTTAATTTTTTTCAAAGCTTTCTGTTCTGTTTCTTGCTTTTGAGTCTCCCTATAAATCCGGCTAAAAGCAGCCAGCAGTTCCCACGCCATAATCTGAATACTGGGCTTCTTTGAAATTTCCTCTTGCAGATCAATTATTCTGCCACCTTTAAATTCAACCTCACACAAAATTTTAGAACATGGACAAAATGTAGACAAAATTTTTGCCAGAGTATAAAACACATAGCCTCTAGTCCAATTCCCAGTACGGTGGTCCTCATTCTAATCTGAAACCTCCTGAGTTTGGCCCTTGCTATCTTCATTCCTATCAACATCCTGGTCTTCTGATCTCCTATCAGAATCACCCATTAACTCTGCTTACAGTAATCCATGTTTCTCCAAACTGATCCTCCAAACATTTTCAAACTCCTTCCACAGACCAGTTTCAAAGACTTCTGAACCATACGGTCAAATATACCCACAGCAACAACTCTGGTACCAATTTTCTGTAATTTTTTTTGTTGGTGTGACCAAACTACCACATACACACATACACACACACACAATTTAAAGGAGGAACAATATATCAGTTTCATGGTTTTAGGGGGTGCAATTCTTAGCTGGCTCCAAAGCAAAAACATCATGGCAGATGAACAAAGTTGCTCACTTCATAGAGGCCAGGAAGTGTCTTCCAAAGGCACATTCCTGGTGACCCACCTTTTCCACATGGGCCCTACCTCCTCACATCACTGTTAGCTATAAACACCAGTGGATCAATCCACTGATGAGCATAGCATACCCATGACCTAATCCCTAATCCAGGAAGGCCTTAATACAGTGAGGTTGACAATCATGATTAACATTCATAAGTAAATAATAGTAGCAAGTACTTATTCCATTACATCATGCATGGCACTCATATACAAACATATTTACTCCTCAAAACAACTCTTTGAGATTTGTACTAGTGGTATTCTTACTTTGAGTGGATTGTTACTTTGAGTAGATTGTGACAGTGTGTACCTATGCTTGGTTACATAGTGACTAACAGAGATATGATTGTAACTAAGAAAATAGGTCTCCAGATTTTTAAATTGTCTCTAAGTAGAAATGTTCCTTCTTAACCTAGTTATTTGCATGTATAAAATATACAGAAATAAATATACAGGTATCTGAAATATCCTATGCCTAGTCCATGAAATGAAATTAAATTAATTTTGAAAGTTTTATTTTCAAAATGACAGACAAGAATATTCTCTATCCTTTCCTCCTGAAGTGTCATTGAAATGGCAGAAATATATAGACACACATGCATTCACACCCTGATAAACCCAAACGTAAGCATGTTTTCATACATATATAATGAAACTATAACAGTATTGAATGATAAGAAGCTCTGACATCAGCACATCCAAATTTTAAGGAATAATTGGATTAAGGATGTGTAATAAGGAGAACTACAGTCTGATATAAATTTTTTGCAGCAACCCTAGATGTTTCAAGGTCAGAACTAACACATTTTAGACCAGTTGCTTGTCACTGAACAAATAAAAAGATATATAATTGAAGAACTGAGCATAGAAAGGTTGAGTCAATCAGACCATTTCCTCTTTCAACTGTGCACTCCAGGGTTCAGTGAATTGTCTTCTAGAGAATAGGAGAAATCTAATATTGGAGTGCTCTATTTGGTCAAAGGAAGGAACAGATAGAATGAACAAAGAAAGAAAACATAACTCTATTGGAGTAAAATGCATCAAAAAATCTCTGCTACCAAAATAAAAGCTTTCTTTACTTTGGCATCAGTTCGGGGAGATTGCTTCTATATATCCTACCCAAAAGACTAAAAGGGAACCCAACTACTTGTCATATTTTGTGCATATATGCAAATCAACAGTCAGTCACCTATTCAGGGAAGAAATCTACCCTAATCTTTTATAGATTAAATAGTACCAGCTACCTCTATTTATCCTTATAATGACTTGATTCATTTTTTAAAACTTGATTCATTTTTTTTAAAAGGAAAAAAAAATAAAAGAATGACAAGGACTAATATGGACAACCAACTAACTCCCAGAGATAAAAAAAATAAAAGAACTTTCAATTCATTCCATACTCAAATCAGAGATACTTAAAAGGATTATGCATCCACCAAATAAGCACTAACTACTTAGAAAAAATAACAATCACAGCAAGCATTATAAGAAATCAATGTATAATTGCTGAAGTATATATAAAACGGTCATGGATTGGAAACAAGTGGCAAGATTTAATCTCAAAGACCTCTACCCCAGCTGGGTGTGGTGGGGCACACTTGCAATCCCAGGATGAAGCAAGGAGGATCACACATTTGAGGCCAGCTTTGGCAATTTAGGGATACCTATTTCAAAATAAAAATTTTAGAAAGGAGTTGTGGGTGTAATTTAGTAGTAAAAAGTTTCTTGAAATGTGTGAGGCCCTAGTTCAACACCTTGTACTGGAAAAAAAAATTTTCTACCCAAACATAGAGCCTAAAAATATAAATTGAAAATACAAAGCAAACATCCATAGAGTCCAACATTTAGTCAGTGCGTCCAGCATCTGCCGACAGGTAGTTTCAGCAAACTGAGGGGAAGACTTAAAAGAACAAAGTCCTAAAACCATACATGCTTAGAAAACGCTATAAAATTTCTATTCCAACCATTAGGACAAAACTCAACATTGTTAAGGGAGAAGCAAAATATCCTATCCAAAAAAAAAAAAAAAGATTCAAATTAGCACTAACTTCTCATTCAGCAGAACTGAAGGTTAGTTCTTAGAGAAAAGTGTCCTGCAATATTTTTTGCCTGCTCAATCTTTCTATAAAGTTAGATTTAAAAATAAAGAGGCATTTAGCTTTGTATGAATTTTAAGTTACTCAGAGGACAGTGTTTTTTAAAAAACTAGACAAAGAATCCAAAAATTTTGAAAACTTAGTATTAAAAAAAGAGGTGCTAGTGACAAATAGGTGCCAATTACTGGGTCCTGACTCTAGGAAGATTCTTCTTCACCGAAAAATATTTATATAATTATATTTCATTTTGTTTATTGATTCTCAATTGGATCACCAACCTGCAAGCAAAGTACCTGCTAGAAAATATTAAAATTTTACATACCAATTATCCCTCAATGAATGTTTTAAAATATTATAACTAAATCAAATTTATAAAACTACACAGTTTATAATACAGTAGGAAAGACAGTAGGGAAGTTATGAAATGAATAGGTTTCTCATCAAACTCTTTTTTTAAAAGACACAATAGAAACTGTTTACATCACTAGTGAAGAAATTTGAAAATAAATATACTTAAGAAGAGTCACAGATAGGACTTAAAGAATGATCATGACATAGTTCCAATAAACCTTTATTGACACAAACAAGTGGTGGGCTGGAATTGGTACACAGGCCTTAGCTTGCCAATGACTGTTCATGTTGGATTTCCTTGATTCTATTTCCTGTTACCCACTTGCATAGTTTTACTCCGTTATAATATACATGTTAATATTAAATTGCTAGACATGTAGCAAAGCTATATGCTAGGTCTAACTTACTTGTCTCTGCTTCTTGCTGGAAACATACTACTTTCCCAGTTTTTTTCTAAATCTATTAATTAAATAGATCTATAGCTGGTTTCATGATCTAGCTCATTTACACTGATTGGAAACAAGAAAGTTTCCCAGACTGACCCCTGAGAGAATCCAAACCGCACTTTCATTTTGTCTGAAAAATACACTTATATTCAATTCTAATTTCCTGTTGCTTGCAACTAAATTATGAGACTAAGCTCATTGTGAAGTATTCGAGGGAAAAGCTTTTCATACTAAGATCAAAATGATGTGCACTGCAACTCAATTGGGTCACTGACCCAACGACCTCAATTTCTAATTCAGATTGCTCCAGCACACTTTCAGATGTAGATGACAGATAATCGGCCTACAATGCATGTTGCCTGCCAGCCTGATAAAACTGACAGAATGAAGAGATAAGGAGGTTCCGCATCCTTATTGTCATGTTTAGCCCTTGGAGCTTTGTGCTAGAGAGCCTTGCTGCTGCCTTGTCTGGCAAAGCCAGGTTAAGATACACAGGAAAAGACTGCGATAGTGTCCGGAGGCCGCTGACAGCCCCTGAGACACACACGACAGAGCTGGAATCCTCAAAACAGAAATGTATGCTGTTGCGAGAATAAAAATAAACCAAGTCATCTGAAATCCACTCTTGTTTCCTTTCTTGGCTTTGAGGATACACCACACAGTAAGCTCTTTCTGTATTTCTCATAACAAATGAGTGTGTGCATATACTTTTATCATGCAATTGTGGGCGGCTCTGCCGGCTAAAGTCTAGAGAAAGGATCTGTCTTATACCCTCTTTGATCTCCTTTTGCAGAGCACTATAGTTTTCATTGTAGAGGTCATTCGCTTCCTCGGATAGAGTAATTCCTAAGTATTTCATGTTTCTTGATGCTATTGTGAGAGGTGTGGTTTCTCTAACTTCTCTCTCAGTGGGTTTGTTATTCATCTACAGGAATGATATTAAATTTTGAGTATTGAGTTTGTATCCTGCTATGCTACTGGATTTAGTTATTCTTTAGCAATCTCTTGCTGGAGTTTTGGAGTCTTCTATGTACAGAATCATGTCACCAGCAAATAATGATAATTTAACTTCTTCCTTTCCTATCCATATTCTTTTACTTGTCCAATTGATCTGGCTAATGCTTTGAGAACTACGTTGAACAGGAGTGGTGACAGTGGCCATCCTACTCTTGATTTTGATTTTAGAGTGAAA
Source organism: Hystrix cristata (assembly GCA_004026905.1). Lineage (NCBI taxonomy): Eukaryota > Metazoa > Chordata > Mammalia > Rodentia > Hystricidae > Hystrix > Hystrix cristata. The sequence continues at coordinate 91,129 of PVJO010003452.1, read as the reverse complement.
GCTTGAGTTTTTCTCCTTGTAGTATGATGTTTGTTTGTCACAGATGGCTTTTATAAGACTGAGATTAAGACACTGTATTCCACTTTTCTTTAGGGTTTTTATTATGAATGGATATTGGATCTTGTCAAATCCCTTTTCTGCATCTATTGAGATGATCATATATAGTTTTGGTTCTTGGTTCTGTTAACCTGATGTATGACATTTATTGATTTAGGTATGTCGAACCATCTCTGCATCCCTGGGATGAATCCTACTTGGTCATGTTGTATAATTTATCGCATTCTACTTGCCGGGATCTTATTGAAGATTTTTGCATCTATTCACTAAAAGATTGGCATATAGTTCTGTTTTTTGATTGGGTCCTTTTCCGGTTTAGGTATCAGGGTAATGCTTGTTTCTAGACATAACTTTGGGAGTATTGATTCTCTTTCAATTTCATTAAAGAGTGTGAGGAGCATTGCGTTAGATCATCTCTAAATTTCTTGTAGAATTTGGCAGTGAAGCCATCAGAATCTGGGCTTTACTTAGTTGGAAGTTTTGTGTTTTTTTTAATTTCTTCCATTTCATTGATTGATATTGGATTATTCAGGATTTTTATATCTTGATTAAGCTTTGATAATTCATAAGTATTTAGGAATAAATAGATAAATCGTCTTTTTTAAATTAAAAAATGCCCCCTCCTAAAAAAAAAGATAAAGAAAAAAGATCTGTCTTCATGCCCTAAAATGTTCAGCATTCAAAGAAAAGAAGCTGAGGTAGATTCAGGGTGTTTCAGAATGAGAATGACCTCAGGTCTTTACTACCTTATGCTCACGTCCAAATCTCACCTGGAGCCCCCAGACCGCAAAGTCACTAGTTACTGAGTCCTAACTGAGTTACTGAGTCTTCTTCGCTTATTGCACACTTTGCTCTCGGATCTGGAAGATCCCTGACATGTTCACACTGCTGGAGTGTAAAAGATGCTTTTCTCCCTCACTGCTCTCCTGGGAAAGCTCATCCCTCCCCACTTTCGCCTAAGTAGAGGTGGAGACTAGTGATTTCTACAATATACACTAAATATTAATATGCGCACTTTGCACCAAAATAGTCCTTCCATCTTCAGCACAACAGCTATTATCCATTCTTTTACTAGCAGGTTAAAAAAACTCTGAAGACTTTTTGTGGGTACTACAACTCAGAGTCCAGCTACCTTCCACACAATTCTTTTCACACACAGACCTTCAAACTGGGCAATAAGTAACCTCTCAAAAAGCAAACACAGACCATTTATTCTCCTCCAACACAAATGTTTGTATCTCTACCTGGGGGAGGGAAAGTTGCTCACAGCCAATAGCTGCTGGCTGTCTCTCTCGGACATCTGTGAGGCAAGCACTGCACTCAATCCCACCCTGAAACATCATATTATTTCCTACAAGGAGAAGAGAATTGCAGAACACGACCAAATGGCCAAACAACTTGCCTGCCCTTTTTTTAAATTTTTTATTGTATTTGTACGTTTGCAGTCCGTGTAGTTTACGGTCATCTTGGGGAGTGGTTATGTGTACATATTACAGCATGTTTCTTTTTTTTTAAATCCCCTTCCCCTCCCTAACTTTCTAGTTCTTAACCACCTTGAAAGAAAGTCAAATATTGCAGACCATTTTCCAAATGTTAAACTGACTTTTGGAGGCATCTGATTATAGTTCGTTGATCTGCCTATCACTACAAGCTAAAGACGGAATGGGAATTGTTGGAGGAACTTTAACATAAAATCTCCTGCCAATCGAGAAAACTTCTCCACACCGGCCGAAGAAGAAGAGAAAGAGAATGGTTTGATTACTGAACAATCATTAAACCAGAATGATAAACATCATGGGCAATCTGTGAAGAAAATGTATGACTCTTTTAACCAAGCAGATGCAAATCAATACATATATATTCTCAAGACAAACAATAACTAGTCACCAGACAAGAGGTCATGGAGTACTATCATTACACATATTGAAGCTTACCTTATAATTGGCGGTGGACATTTCTAACTACCTTTAGCCAAAGAAATAAAAAATTGTCCGATATCTATAAAGGTAGGTTATCACACTTTGGAAATAGATGACTAAGTTAAACTCCCACAGGGATACAGAGTTTACATTGATGCTTCTATTTCAAAAAGATAGCTCCAGGTCCTTGAGAGACATTCCTGGACTATAAAACTGACAAAGTCTTATTTTAACTTTTTAAATAATTTATATACACCTCAAAGTGGAAGAGAAATAATTCACAATTAAATGTTTTCTTGAATAAATGCTTTAGAAAAGCACAGCCCATCCCTTTCTGCTGCAGGGGAAATTCCATTTTGTTTTGTTTCTGTTTTGTTTCTTCGTTTTACATTTTCATGCTCCCTCGCAGAGTCTTGTCCTAAGAAGGTGAGGCAGCCTCATGAATGTCCACCTTTCTATATGGGTGCTAGACCCTGCTCGCTCTGACATGGTTAGATTTGACTCCATTTTCTTCAAATTCTTAAATAAGTTTCTATACGTCGAGAAAGCAGGCTCTCCCTGAAAACATAAAGTAGGTGCCATATTATTCCTTAACAACTATGTATGTCATCTCTTTAAATTTCCCTAAAAGCTTGAAAATTCAGATCCGAGATTTTGAGTCTCCAAACCTCACCTTTCTCTGATCTCCCAGCAGAGAACTGAGGTGCCATTTTGTAGTTCATATAAATCTAAGGCACTAATATGCTTACATAGAAATAGCATATTATATTCTCATTTACATATAACACTCTGACTTGGACTTCAGAAGTGCTTACAGCCCTACACCACAAACTAAACAAGGACTGCAGGCCCTGCCGCTGGCCACTGTGGGGTGAAGGAACAGGGCGTGAACGGACGGATGACTCCTTTCCCCTGAAAACCTGGGAGTCCTACACAACTTCATTGGAACAACCTTGCTATGACTCCAAGTTCTTCTCTCTGACATTTAGCAGAAAACCTCTGACTTTCTCAAGTACCTGGTACAAACCAACCTCCATTGGTGATTTATGTTAGAAATGTACAAAGACTAACAATATAAATTAAGAAAACATAAATGTACAAGGGCCATGTTAACCTTTAAAAATTAATTCTTAGATGCAGTAAAAAGGAAACTCAACATTTTCTAAAAATAAACACTATATAATCTTTCTAAAATCACAGGCAAGTGCATGTGTGCACATGCACAGACACAATTTTAAAGCGAGGCAACTCTGTGATGTTAAAAGTTAAATGCCAGCTAATAAGTTCCACAAGACATAACACAAAAGGAAAACAAGAATTGCGGTATTGATAAATGAACTCCAGAGAAAAATCCTTTGAAGCAGTCAGTCTATAATGAAGTTGTAACTAGCTGGGAAGCACAGGTTTTCTTATTTTAATTGTAACGTTTAATACATTAATTATACCACTCAGTGGGTTTCACTGTGACACTTCCACACATACGTCATGCTTTCATCGTATCTGCTCTCCCTTCTCCCCTCTCTCTTTTGTCCTCTATTCTTTCTAGCCCCTCCCACTTTTCTTCCTCTACTTTAATGGCCCCTTCCACAAAAATCAATCAATCAATAGGTCACTGTACAGTATAGGTCCTTTTCTGCTGTATTAGTCAGCTTCCCATTGCTGGGATGAAATACCTGACACCTGAAACTTAAAGGAAGAGAAGTTTATTTAGGGTCAAGCTTTCACAGGTTTCAGTCTTTGGCTGGCTGACTTCAAGGAAGTATATCATGGCAAAAGGGCAGAGCAAAGCTGCTCAACTCATGGCATCTGGGAAGCAGAGATGCGGGGAAGAGTCTGAAAGGAAGAGGAGCAGACATACTACCTAAATTCACATTCCCAGGACGCACTTACTGCAACTAAGCCCCACTTCCTAATGGCTCATTCAGCTATGAACTCATCATTGTTGAGGTTAGCAGACTAACCATCCGTTACTCCAGTCAAACTGACAGTCAGAATTAACTGGCTGTGATGGTTCAGCGTAGTTGTCAAGTTGACTGGCTCGAGAGCCACCTAGGGGATTTGTAAAGCACACTTCTGAGTGTGCCGGTGTTGGTCATGGAGGGGTGACATTTGGGGAGTATACCTGGTCCCTGCGCCTTCCCTTCCACTGCTGTTATTCTGCTCTGCTTTCAGCCACCATGAACTGAGCAACTTTGCCCCACCCCCCGACACACACTTCTGCCATGATGGTTCTGCCTTGGAGCAGCCTGTGCCAAATAAAATCTCTCCTCCTTCATTGCTTTGAGGGCAGAGAGTATTTTGTCCTAGTGACAGGAAAGCTAATAAACTGGCATACCTATAGTCACACATATAGATAATTAACAAATATAGCGGAAATTATAGCAATATTGAAAGGTGATAACATACATTTTAGTAGTTTATAAACAGCAAATATTGCTCAAACATGTCATATGAGTAAAATATATATTTTTATTAAATAAAAATTTTTATTAAATTTTTATTAAATAAAAATGTATATTTTTATTAAATAAAAATTTTTATTAAATTTTTATTAAATAAAAATACCTGAGGCTTATATTTAGAAGTTCTCCCAAAGCCTCAGACACTCACAGGTGGGGATTTGGGGAGATGACTGGATTGTGGGTTTGTGATACAGAATCATGGGTGTGTGGTAACAGATCAGCATGTTGATGGGTTCAGAGCTGGGAGTGATACTGGGAGTTCAAGCCTGATGAGAGGAGGTGGGTTGCGGAGGACGTGACTGGAGATATATACATTCCTCCTGCTCGGTTGAGTGCTGCTTCCTGCCTGCCATGCCATGTACTGTTTCTCCTCTGCCAGGCTGCTGGCTTGGAACCAGGTGACTATGAACCATAACCTCTACAAACCGTGAGCTAAAATAAACCTTTCCTCCTTTAACTTGTGAGTATTGGGTATTTTGTCCTAGCAATGAGAAAGTAACTAAAATGGTGTCTAGGAAACAGAGCTAATTTTCTCATATATGCGAAGTATTTATATAAAATTGACTAATTTCAAAAGCCAAATGTAAGGCAATCCACAAAAATTAATAACAGCAAAATAAAAGAAAAAAGATCATTAAGAGGAAAAAATCCGTGAATATCAGAATCAAGGAGTGAATACAAACTTTAATTACAGAATTTTTAAAGATAAACAATAATTATAACAAACTTCGATTTTTGTAGAATTTTTCCAACACTGTACTCCCAAAGAAAAGCATAACATTTAATGATTTTTATTAGTAAATGTCAAGCTATAATAACATATTAACTAAGATTCAAATTAAAAGTATAAATCCCACAAAAAAAAAAAAAAACTGAGCTAAAAAAAGGGGCTGGGGATTTAGCTCAGTGATTAGAGTGCTTGCCTTGCAAGCACAAGGGCCTGAGTTTGATCCCTGGTACCACAAAAAAAAGAAAAAAAAAAAACAAAAAAAAAAAACTGAGCTAAAAGTATAAATCAAATTTTAAATTGCAGTTTTAAAGGATTTAAGAACTAAACCTGCCAAAGAGTACAACCTTTTCCCCAAAACTGTACTTGGAGAAAAATACAATCATCAGTCATTTGCATAATTAAACAAAAATGAAAATAAACATGAACTTATTCTAGCACTTAAATTTAAACAAATGTAATTAAAATGGAATTGAGCAATATTAAATTATATATATATATATGAAATAATTAATACTTGGGCTAATCATGTCCTCAATCAGTCCATCAGTTTAAATACCTCATATTCAAGTACCAATTTGCTACTAGGCTCTATGTTTTTAGAGTCTTGTGAGAGAAATCCATTTCAAACTTTCATAAGCAGAGTAAGAGAATAAATTAATTTATGTTATGGTTTGATATGTGTCTCTAAAATTATATGTTGAAGTTAAGTGTAAGGTTATGGAATTTATTAGGTGAATGGTCCACTGGGAGGTGATCAGGGTTCAAGGGCTTTGCCCTCATGAATGGGATTAACAACTTTACAAAAGAGGATTCTGAGTGCTACCTCAGCCTTGCATCTTTTCTGCCATATGAGGACACGAAAAGAAGGCACCATCTTGGAAAAAGCCCACAGTTCTCATCAGACACCAAATCTGCTGGTTTATTGGTCTTGGACTTCGTATCCTCCAGAACTGGGAGAAATAAATTAATATTGTCTCTAAATTATCCAGTCTGTGGTATTTTGTTACAACCCATTGAATGGACTAACGTGCTTACCTAACCACATAGTCCAATTCAGACACTCAGTAATTCCCTACTCTCATCCTTATCTCACTTTCAGCTTCTAGTCCTGTTCTCCATTCTTCATCCTTCTTGCCTTCCATTTCCTATCTATTCTTTACCTGTTTTTATTCTCTTCCATTTCTTATTATCTTTTCTATTTCCTGACAATATCTGTAAGGTCTAAATTCTTTAGTTAGAACCTGAGAATGAGGCCAAACATCCCATCTTGGGACTTGGATGAGATATTTAGATATTGCATCTTATTGACTATTTTTTTTTTCTGGCCAAGAAAGATTAGTTTCCGTCCAAGCTTATTTATCTGACATCAAAATTAGACTGTAAGTTTTTTACAGAGGTCCTTCCTGCCCATGGACTGCCACCTAAAGGGTTATAAAATTGCAAAATAAAAATTTAAAAATAAAAATTTCTACCGTGCAACCAAAGGAAAGCTATACATTACAGAGATAAAAAAATAAGGTAGAGAGAGGTAAGTTTGGGATCTATATTAGTTAGTTTTTACTGCATACTTAAAACTACAATCACGCATTACCCTGTGATACTTTACAGGGCAGTTTGGGTGAGTTTATCCTGAGGTTCAGCTGGCCTTACACTGAGGAGTACCTGAGGGTGACTGGCCCTGATGGCCTCATCCACAGGTCTGGTCTTGGCCAGAATAGAAGCACCTGAGCCACATATCCAGTGTTTTGCAAACTAACTCCATATTCTGAATTCCAAAACAGCATAAAAAACTAATTCTCAATGCACTAACATTTTTTAAAATTCTGCTAATATCATATTTATGAATGTTTAATTAGCTAAAGCCAGTCACACGGTCAAATTCTGATTTCAGGGTGTCGAAAGTTAAATTCCACATTTTGATGGGATGAACAACAGTCACATTACCAAAGGATATTAGTGCAGAAATTCCTGTTTATTTAGGGAGAGTGTGTTAATATCTCTCACAAGCCCTCAGAAAGTTTCCAGGAGATAGGCAATCTTGAACCTTCAATTCGTGCTCTCACTACCTCCACCTATTCCTATGTTCTTCAGTCTGCTAGTCTGTGACTAAGAATTTCCGAGCAAAAGGTAAGTTGCAGGGGAATGTGATATATAGATATATAGTAAAATTGTAACATATTTAATAGCACGTATAAAACAAATATTGCTCATGTGTGCATATATCTATAAATCAATGTAGCAATAGAAAAGCATTAAATGTGTGATAACATGTGTTTACGGTGAAAAGAAAAGAGATTCAAATGGAGGTCAAAAAAACAGAACAGTGAGGTGCTAAATGAGAAGGATGAGAGGGTGAATCAATCTGAAACTATATCCTATGATCCAGCATGAAATGAACACGTACATGAACTAAAACTGCAATATGCAACAAGGGAATTTCTATTTTGATATTTGGGGGGAATGTACATATTCATATAATATACTTGTGCATATGACATGGACATAAGTGGGAAAGTTAGGTGATAGATGGGTACATAATTACTTCATCTTCCTCCTGGCTTTAGTTATTATTTCTCTTCCTGCTTCATAAAGCACTTGTTCAGTAATCCTTGATTTTATAAATCTGCCCAGGGCAGACATGAACATTTTTGTCAAGATTTTATTTTTATTTAAAAATTACAATATCTTTCCCATCAAACAAAATGTATTTAAATGCTCTCTGGGTGTGTGTGTGTGTGTGTGTGTGTGTGTGTGTGTGTGCACATGTGTGTGTGTGACTTTATATTACTCAGGGAACCTGCTCAAATTTAAGTTGGTAGCCTTGTGGGTATAACTCAGTGATAGAGCACCTGCCAGCACTCGGTTTGAAAGAGACTGGTAGCCTTAGATATCAAAATTCAGGAAATTCACCTCTTCAAATGAGTAACCCCCCTAAAAGCAATGAAAATTTAAATGAGCACAGTGAACTGCAAAAGACGAATCCATTCGCATGACTAGAAGAGAACCGTTCCTATTTAGGCTTAATGTAATGCAGCAGGACTTAGTCTGTTTGTGTTTCTACACTAGAATACTATAGGCTGGGAAAATTATTTTAAAAAGAAATCTGTTTCTCACAGTTGGAGGCTGAGATGCCCTGTATCAAAGCACTGGCTCCGCGTGAGCATCTTTTTGCTGTGTCATGGTGCAGGGTACCACACGGTGAGAGTAAACACATGTGATCAGGCCTTTTTCCTTAGAAGGCCACTAGTTCCATCATGCACCTCACTCTCATGATCTCGTCTCACCCCAGTTACCTCCCAAAGGGTTGAGCCCCAAAACTTTCAACAGATGAATAAACCATATCACATTTCTATTCTCTTAATGAATTAATGAAACAGTGTTCAAATAGAAAATTTTGGTGAGAGAACAGATTTTATACTGCAGCGCAGACTATTTGATTAGGTTTGTATGATCATACGCTTTATTGATTACATGTAGACAGATGTGGAGCAGGAGTAATTAAAAAGCAAAACAAATTAAAGATTCTTCTAGATTAAGGTTTAACTATTATTAGTAATATTGAAATAAACATACCAAATAATTATCCTGCATGCCACAAATGATTGACAAAGAAATTAATCAATATTGATTCCATTTCCATGAGCTTCCCTGGTATCTTTCTCTACACTCTTTCTTGTGCCCATGCCCAAGGACATCCGCGGTCACTTTACCTTGTCTCCTGGTCATAGATGCTATTTTTGTTGCTGCCTCAAAAGGCAGCTTTTCCCATTGTGTTTGACTTTGTGTGTCTACTCAGCACAGATATGAAAACTTTGGTTAAGATCCTGTTATGGCTTATATCTAGATGTGTCTCCAAAGCCTCATGTGCTCATAGGTGGGATTAAGGGCATGATAACTAGATCAGACCACCACTTGGATTAGTGTGTTTGTGGGTGATGAGATTACTGAAGACAGAAGCCTCATCCTGGGTGTGGGTGGCACTAACCAATAGGTTTGTAGCCTGGATGGAAGATAAAGGAAAACAAAGAAGGTAGGCTTGCTGCTTCCTGCTTGCCATGCCACTTTTCTCCTCTACTATGTCTCTCTGCCATGCCACCCTGCCTGGACCCAGCTATGGACTGAAATCTCAACAAACTGTGAGCTGAAATAAACCTTTCCTTCCCTAACTTGTGGGTGCTGGTAATTTTGTCCCAGCAATGAGAAAGTAACTGAGACAGAGCCTATATTTTGAGTCAATAACTATAATCTCTTTTCCTACCAAAATAAGATGTTTTAATTTCATAGGATAAAGTAGGGCCTTATGAATTTCTTATGTGACAGCTGGGTGATTTTTTAATTTATACATTTCTTGTGCTATAAAATTTTGACTCAAATATTTCCAAAGACTGAGTCAAAAGCAAATGGAAGTGGCATCACATAGAGCATCTCAAGTCTTGCATTTCCATCAACAGTTCTTGTGTGCTTCTTGTATTAGTTCACTTTCTGTTACTATAACTAGATACCTGAGGGTGGCTACCGTATAAAAGAAAAATGATCATTCTGACTCACAATTCTGGGGATGCAAACTTTAGAGAACACATACAATGATGGCCTTTCTATTACAGTCCCAAGGCAACACAAAGTATCCCACGGCAAAAGATAGCACTTATGTGTATATGCGTGTCTTCTAGTCTCACTCCCTTTCAAAATAAAGCCACCAGGACTCAATCACAAGGGCTCCACCTTAATAACTCAGTATAGTCCTCATCCTTTAAACACCTAAAGAGCCTCACCCCTACCTTTAACCACCATAATCAGATTAAATTTCTACCCTCTTAATGCCTCATAATGGGGATGAAATTTTAACACACGAAGACATGGGGAACACAGACCATATCCAAACCACTGTACTCCTGCCCCAACTTGAAGCACACTCTCTAGGTGAGCCTCTTCCATCTCACATCTACTGCTTTGGAGTTTAAGGACTGTACTCCACGTTCTACATGCCTACATCCCATTCTGTTTGACTAGTATCAGTTGTCCCTGGTGTATACCGTGTTACATTCTCCCTGTGGGTACTCAGAGCTGAAAATTTTACATCACCTTGCCCTCAAATCACTTGATACCTAGAACAATGCATAAACACTAAATGAGGATACTTTCTCTTAACTTCACCATACGGCTAAGATTTAACTTTACATGTAATTGAAGAAAAGAGTAGTCTTTAATATGACAGTAGAAGCATCATGTCTTAGAGGTAAAAACAAATTACAAAAGTATAAATTTATTAGGGAGCATATAAAACATTACACGATGGGAGGCTCCTACCTACATCTTTTCTCTATTTATTCCTTAACGTAACATACTCTATAATCCAGTAACGTAACATACTCTATAATCCAGACAAATCAAATTAACTATAAATATATGAATGTGGTATTTTTGACTCTGTCTTGCATATGCTATTTCATATGCCAGTATCATAGTAGTACTTTTACAGGGTTTTGAATAATAATCCCTAATAGGATTTGTGTTTTAAACATCAGCCTGGTACACAAACATGTACATGTATGTCTGTATTTGTATAAGAAAAAATGTGTTACATAAAAATACTTAATCTAAATACATGTGATAGAACTCAATTTCTACTTTATCTTATTTTTAAAAAACACAATTTACTACACTGATTTCAGGAATCCTTAAAGCGTCAGAACTAACACTTTTTTTGTTAGAGAAAAAAGAAAATAGTAGCAGGACTTTCTTCTTTTCTACTTACATAAATCACTGTTTTGCCAAACTCCTCTGAATATTAGAGACAAATGACTTGTGAGCTTTCTATCTCTATAACCCACTGAGAGTTTTTATTCTTAGAAGTAGAGAAAAAGTTACTTTTTTGAAGTTAGTTCATTGAAGTGCAAAGCTTACTTTTTACAAACACCACACATAAACATAAGTAGACTAAGACCATGTTCTGGAAATGGAGTAAATCCTTTTTCCTAATCTTTTAGCTACCAGACAAGCATAAAATAGAAACCAGTATGTCTAAAAAGTTATAACCCAGGTTAAAATTATTTCATGAGTATTAGATGCAAAACCATTAGTATTTTCCTTGATTAGACAGATGTGTGTTTGCTTGATGAACAAACTAAATCAGTATTAATAAAATCTTAAACTCAACTTTAACAATATTCAATTTAAATTAAATTAGCATGTAGTCAATGTGAAAGTTATAAGGCATTACATAAACTGACATGGTAAATTTTTCAAGCATATATTACTTTCATCTTGGGGAAAAGGAATAAAATTAGTATATTATAATAACCCAGGAGCCCAGAAGTATGCTGCATTTTGGGAAAACTTGGAGTAAACTGCTTGAAATTATTGTAACCATAGACGTTTAAACTGACAAGAAGATTCCCACTGTCACAATCTAAACTGAGTAATTGGTAGTCACGTCTTGTCCTCTCTAGTGTGCACCTACTCTCTACCCCATCTCGCTACAGCGGCATAAGGATTGATTCCAATACTTAAGACACAGGTAAATGCAAGAATAGATAAGTTCTTTTAAATGTTACTCTTAAATATAGACTTTCAAAGTGTGTACAAACTTAAGGCAAATGAAAAGTTAAGTCAAATTAATTAAGTCCTACCTTATGAATTTGAATATTACTTTTCTATAGACAATAGAAGAATATTTTAATAAATTTTCACAATCACCTTGTATTCATAGAAACATAACCTAGATCTCCACACACATGACCTTCTATGTGTCTTCTATGTTTCCACCATTTCCAAGAGGGTCCTCAGTCCTGAATTCTCTCACAATTAATTAGAAATTCTTGTTTGTATAATTTACATGAATTGAATCATAGAGTAACGTACTCCTCTACAGCTTCTCTGGCTCGATATCTGTAAGATTCATCCTTCTCTAGTGCAGTATTTCATGCATTTCTATTGTTATTTAGCATTCCATTATACACCAAATATATATAACTTATTATCCATTCTACTAGTGACAAACAATTGAGTTGTTTTCAGATTTGACCTAATGCAAATAGGCTGCTATAAATATATTTCTCAGTATCTTTGGTGCATATATAAGAGAAAATTCCTAGAAATGGTTTGACCAAATACTAGTCTAAGAATACGATCAGCCTGTGTTGACACGAACATGCTGCACTTTAATGTGCGCCTTACTAAAGTACATTCCCAATGGTAAGTAATTACATACTATCCAAACTTTAAAATTTCAGTTCATTTTTTGCTTGTTTTTAAATTTTAGTCAATTGGTAGATGTGTCATGGTATAGCACAGGTCACTAATAATTCGATTAATTACATTACTAGCAATTAGTGTATTAATCAACTTTCTGTCACTGGAACAAAATTCTTGATATCCAAAGTTCAAGGAGGGGAGGTTTAACTCAGCAGAAGGTTTTAGAGGTTTCGGTCCGTGAACAGCTGGCCCCAAGGCATAAACCTCATGGCAGAAGGATACGGCAGCGGAAAACTGCTCCCTTCCCGACAGATGGGAAGCAGCGAGAAAGGGGACAGATCCAAACAGAAAGGAGGGTCAAGGACAAAAATATAGATTCCCCTCCAGGGACCCACATCCTCCAACGAATCCCCACCCCCGAGCAGTATATTCAGCTGTAAACTCATTGTGGATTAAGCCATGATGAAGTCAGTGCCCCGTGATCTAATAGTATTCCAAAGCCCCATTTCTGAGTATGTGACCCTTTGAGGGGATACTTTTGCTCTAAACACTAACAGTAGGTACAAGAGATATTCTTGTATATTAGTTACTTACATATTATTTGTTATATGCCAAAAGACTATTATCGAGTTGCTACAGAGAGATACGATACCTGTGTCTTCTTACTGATTTGTAAAAATAGTTGACATAACACGTACAAGAACTGTCAAACATGTAGAAGTGTCTTTTCCTAATTCTTGCATTGGCTTTTTACTTCCCAGTGGTGTATTTGATGAACATAAATTATTGATTTAAAATAGACCAATTTATCAACTTTATGGCCTCCAAAATATCATTTTTGTGGTTTTGGATTTTTGGTGTTTGGAGACAGGGTCTTGCCATCTAGTTCAGTCTGGCCTTGAATTCACTATGCAGCCAATTCACAGAGATCTTCTTGCCTCAGCCTCCTGAGTTATGGGACTATAGTTGTGTGTCACACCCAGCTGACCTTCAAAATTACGTTGCCTAACCTAGAATACTAAAAATATTTCTATTTACTTGTTATCTTTTAAAAACTTCATGGTTTTAATTTTCATATTTAAATATCAATACTTGAAATTAATTTGGGGTATAAGATACGTAGGAGATAAAGATTTATGTTTTCATTTTTTTCTAAGAAAACTACCCAATTCACATAGCATTCTTTCTTCACTGAATTACACCATTAGCTTTAAACCAAACAGAAGCCTATGTCTATGGGTTTCTTTGCTAGCTTCCATTTTTTTCTATGCTGTTTATTTATTCTTAAAGCAATAATAAAGGTCATTAATTAGCTTTATAATAACCCTTTATGGCTGGTAGTAGAGATCCTTCAATTTAGTTTTAATTTTTAGAGAATATTATGTAGAAAGACTTCTATGACGCTCCCCAAATTTTCCGGCCTCAGACACACACAACCTTGATAACTTCATATCCTTCAGTGTAGGCAGGAACAGCGAATTCAACAGGATTATCAATTTCTTGATTAGTTGGTGGTATAAAGAAAAAGTGTGATTTTTATTCTCTTGATTGCATTACCATGTATAAGACTATCATACAGCACACTGGAGAAATGTTATCCTGCTGCTACTGAAGGAGTAAGCTGTGTGCTCTGCTACGCTCCTCATGGCCAGAATGAGAGGGCTGCCTCTAGGAGCTGAGTGCCACCCCATCACAAATAACCAGCAAGAAAACAGGGACTTCGCTCTCACAGCGAGAAGGAGCTGAATTCTGCCAACAACCCGCACCACTTTGCGGATGAATTCTTCCCTAGCTGGTCCTCCAGGTGAGCAGGCGGCTTAGCTAATACACTAGTTTCAGCTCTGTGTGACCCTGAGCAGGGCACCGAGCTAAACTGGACTTCTGATCTACAGTAACTGCGAGATAATAAATGGATGCTCTTTCCAGTCACCACATTTGCAGTAACTGCTTGCTATACAGCAATAGAAAACTGATATAAATAATTTGGATTTTCTTGGCCTTTTTCATTTCTGTATATGTTCCAAAATTAACCTGTCATTTCCAATTTAATATCTTGCTACGAATTTGAAAGTAAAAGTATTGAAATTTGTAAATAGACTGGGCTTTGCTTAATTTTTCCTTAGTTTCAATACAATTTTTCTGTTCTCAGGGAGCTTTTTGAGGGAGACTAGAAGAAGACTTGGTATAAAAATAGTATGTTGTTTTGCCTTTATTTTAAAAATTCATTAGTAAAATCTTATGAAATTTGTTTCGAGAAAATTCTTCTGATGTTTCAATTTCTTTAATAGATATAAACCTACTTAAATTGTTCTATGACTATTTGTATCACTTTGGGTATATGTACATACTGGTCTTTGTATTTTTCTCCTCTGAAATTATATATGTAACATAAATTATGAAATACATAAATCAATTATATGTTTTGTATAGTTACAGATTTTGGTAGTCATATCAGTTTTGTCAATTTTATAGAATCTTTCAATAAACCGACTCTTAGCTTTGGTGCCTTTGTTGTACAGTGTTTGCTTTTCATTTCATTGATTTGTATGGCTCTCTTTATAGTTTCTCTTCTTCTACATCAGGATTAATTTGTGGTTATATCTTAGATCACTGATGTTTAAAATTTTTTTCATTTCTAATTATGCCCTGAAGGCTATAACATTTCTTTTGAAATACAAAGGAAGAAATATAAGCAAAATTAAAACGAAGGAAGTTTGGGATATAGTTTTCTATTTTTACTTGAGGGCTTTATGTGTCGAGAAGAGCAAGGATCACCCCAGAAATGGAGGTGGAAATCACAGTATAAGACTTGTATATTTGATTAAAGAATCACACTTAATTCTAATATCATTTAATTGGCTCTAGAAAATTCATCATCAACTACTTTAATAAGGTGTATTTTTAGCAATATGTAGCATATTTTGGGGGCACAGGGGTAACTAATTGTGGCTTCCCCTGCAGGATGTACTGGTGGTTTAGAGTATTACAAAAGCCTGTTATGAGCATAAAAACATGAAACAGTTCATAGGTGGGAAACACAATTTACAATTTAAACTGGGAAGCTACTAATTGGATTTAAAAACAAAGTAAGAGGCAGAACCAACAATGTTTCTAAAGTTTCAGCTTGAGAATGGTGGTAGCATAAGGAGTTTGTGCCACTAGGGAGAAAAGGGACTTCTAAAGAAAAATTAATTTAAATGAAGTTTAGAATAGCAGGTGTTCTGGTTTCAATGCCACCTTCCAAACTCATGTTGAAATCTAACTTCCACTGTGACAGGATTATGCAGCGGGATCCTTAAGGGACGACTAGGTCATGAAGGTTCCGGGTCTGTGAAAAGACTAGTCCCATTATCGTGAGAGTGATTTAGTTAGCACAGGAGTCATTTCCTAGTAGGAGGGATAAATTTGGCCTCATTTTTCGCTCTTACGTCTGCTCACTTGCTTGATAACAGCATGGAAACCCACTGAGGGAGGAGATGAAGGTGAGGCCAAGCCGGTCAAGCAAGTGCGTGTGAACTGTCAGTCCCAAGACCCAGTGCGTGTGCGCAGGACACACCAGCCATCTTCAATTCTTCATTCACATGTGGTACAAAACCAAGAAGGTCTTCACTAGCACAGCTGACATCTGATACCAGACCAAGCGAGTTTCCGATAGGACAACTTTCCCAAATGCCTTATCTACATAAGGGAGACGCCAATTCCAGATACAAAAGACTCCCCTCATTGTCCTGTGTCCTCTGTGATCCTTTTCACTGGCCGGCTCTCACTCTGCAGAGCTTCCTTCTTTTCCACCCTCAATAAACGTAATTTTCTGCTACCTTTTCTGCATGTCTTGTCCAACTCTTTGTTCAGGACGCCAAGAATCTCTTCAGACCCAAAATCCAGTAACACCATCAGATGCCAACACTCTGCTCTTGGACTTCCCAACCTCCAGAACCACAAAGGCAGCTTCTATTGTTCATGATTTACCTGGTCTGCATTATGCTGTCAGGACAGCAGAAAACAAACTAGAAAGAAAATTGGCATTAAAACATGGGGTCCTCATTATAATAACTAAAACGTGAAAATGACTTTGAAGCTAGATAACAGGTAGAGTCTAGAAGAACCTAGAGGAGCAGACTAGAAAAAAAAATGTAGATTGCCATTGTGAAAGAAGTTCTCTAAAGAAGCCACATTCATACTGAAGAGCCTGCAGCCTGACCTTGGCTGACTCAAACTTAATTCTATACAGAGAGATAGAATGCTACAAATTAAGAGCCAAAGTTATCTTGGGTTATTTTCAGCTCCTTTCTTTTTTTATTTTTGTCTATTTATTTGGCTTTTTTTGTTTGTTTGTTTGTTAGCACACATTTGCAGTATGTACTAATTACATTCCTCATGGGGACGTTGGTACACATGCATAACACATCTTAATTATTTTTTCATTCCCTTTCCCTCCCCTTCTTCTAGCCTCCCTCTGTATCTTGGACCCCTTCCCTTTTGCAAAAAATCTACCAGCTCTTTTCAATAGTCGTTTACTATCAACTTCTGTATCTGATCTAACACCTTCCTGTCTAGTAGATAAGACTCCTGGAAGGTATTATCAACCTAGCCTCCATCTCTATCCTCCAACAACCCCAAAACTAAAAGAAAACATAATTACATCTAAATCCTATAGAAAAAAATTGTCCCACTCCGCTGTAGCCAGCCTACCTGGCCACCTCACCAATGTATTTGGTGAATACATTGGTTCGTGACTTTTTTTTTGTTCTGTGATTCTAAACTTTATGTAGCCTCTTCCACAATTGAACACGGCATTCAGGGTGACTCGAATCTGTGTTACCAGGGGCATAGTCAATCATGTTTTTCTCAGAATGAACTATTTGCTTATTTCCTTTAAGAGACAGTCATTATTTTACCTCGGTACCACGGCAGGAGCATTAAGGATGATTACTAGGAAAGCTCACAAGGAGAGAACGGGAGGGAAAGTCTGAAACTCAGAGATGACTTCAGTGGTCTTGACTAGAATGATGGCAGTATTTACAGAAAAGGTCATTCTGATGAGGCACTATATGCAAAAGAAGCACAATTGGAAAGTGGAGTAAAGGCCATCCTTGTCATGCAGTTTTTAAGAACTTGCCAGAACTGTGTCCATATGCTAGGATTTTATAGAATATAGAATTTAAGAGTGATATACTAGGACACCTGGTGGAAAAAATATCTAAGCAGCAAAGCTTTCAGCCTATTTTGTGTCTACCTTAAACTGCATACAGTAACATTTCCCATGCAGGTTATATTGCTGGTTTATATTACTATAAAGTGATAATGTGAGAGAAAAGAAATGACTTTAATATGGATCTTATAATTTAAGGGAAGCTGAACAAATGGATTTGGAAAGTTCACAATCTAACCACTCAAAGAGTTAAAAAAATATATATGTTCTGGAGAGAAAACCAAGAGCTTGACCAAGTGACCCTAGTTAAACAGGTTTATAGGGACAGAAGGGGCTCAGGTGTCGGTCCCCACTCACTGAGATGATGGGAACAGACCCCAGTGCCCTTCCAGAGGTCTCCGAGGCTGACCCTTCCATCCCGGGCTCAGAGGGAACATTCGGGCCTTAAGAAGAAGTGCCAGGGCCACGTCACAGACTGTCTGCCCCTTGAGCTCCAGTGCACGGGCCCTTGGCTGTCCCGGCCACAGCCTGAGTGGATTCATGTGTCGCTCAATACCTGCCCCTCCAACCTCCCTTACCTCCAAAATATATAAACCATAAACCTTGTCAGTGTTCGTGTTGTGCTGATTCTGTCAATCCACAGAACTCAAGAGCTATAAGAGTATGAGTGTCTCCACCCAGATTTCGAAGGATGTTGTGGGCTACGTGGGCAGAGAACCGCCACAAGCAGTGAGCCACCACAGTGAGGGCCCCAGTGAGGGCGATGCTGAATGGGAACGTGGGGTTAGAGGCGGAGCTGCCACAGAGAGTCCCCACCCGGGCAATGCCTAGGACAGCCATGGGAGTGAAATCACACTGAAGACCCCAAACTATACAGCTCCTTGCACACATTAGCCTGGAAAAGTGCAGGCATAAGACTCCAACCCAGCAGAGTTGCCGGGCAGACGGAACCCAAGAAAGCCGCTCGGCAGGACTGCCGCGGCCATGAGATCACGAACCTTGCTCCAGGTGTAATCAACACAGCAAAACGGAACTTCAAAGTTAGATTCTTTTCCTTTAAAGACAAGTAAGTAGCTTCTTCAAACTGCCTCAAGCCAAGAACATAAACTGGCCCCTCTACCTCTCCTCAGCCCAGATGAATGGACAGAATATGCAGATGCTGGCACCCAGGCTGGAAGTTCAGGGCCATTTTCACAGGGAAGGAAGCTTCAGGAGGGGTGAAGCAAGCCTGACCATATCTATTTTCTTATGGTATTTCCTCCCCACACTGATCCTTGCTATAACAGATCCTAACACACCTGCATGCTGTGAGATAGTATCTTGTCGCCAGCTCAGACTGGGAAGGTTCCTTGAGATACAAACAGCCTGAAGAAGAGAGGCAGAGCTGTGGACTGGGGTAGACACCTTTATTCTTAGCTGCTCAGCTCACTTTATCTGTCCAGCCACCAAGCCAGCCCTATCTGGCCAGTGGCATAGCTGCTCAGTCAGCCAGCCAGCCTTCACGGCTGTCCAGATTTATAGGAAACATATACAATGGCGGCCATGTGCCAGTATCAACTTTGGTTATATAAGTTATTTACATGGCGACTGCAAGGCAAGCCTGCCCTAGAATCTTGTTAATTTAGGACTTACTGTTCACCGGAAATCACCCCATCACCACCACAGCCCGAAGAATAGCCTAGCCATCTTGGACTTTATTTTTCCCTACAGATGGTGATCTGTGCATTGAGATCTCCTCAGAGGCAGCTTTGAATAAATCCTTTTTGTTTGTAACTGAGAGAGAGAGAGAAAGAGAGGAAGAAGGAGGAGGAAGAAGAGGAGGAGGAAGAAGAAGGGAAAGAAAGAAAGAAAGAAAGAAAGAAAGAAAGAAAGAAAGAAAGAAAGAAAGAAAGAAAGAAAGAAAGAAAGAAAGAAAGAAAGAAAGAAAAGAAAAGAAAAAAAGAAAGAAAGAAAGAAAGAAAGAAAGAAAGAAAGAAAGAAAGAAAGAAAGAAAGAAAGGAAGGAAGGAAGGAAGGAAGGAAGGAAGGAAGGGAGAAAGAAAGAAAGAAAGAGAAAGAGAAAGAAAAAAGGATGGAAGGAAGGAAGGATGGAAGGAAGGAAGGAAAGATGGAAGGAAAGAAGGAACAAAAGAAAAAAGAGAAAAAAAAAAAGAGAGAAAAATTGTTCCCTTCAATTTGGTCAGCAGCAAGCAAACAAATCTCAGTGTATGACCTAAGTGGCTGGTAACATATTGCACCCAGAAATGGGGACATGGAATCAAAGAGGTTTTTTCCTTCCAACTTTAAGACAATGTTGTTTTCCCCGTTGAGGTTTTTGGACCTACTTGGGACCTGATTCACCTGTTCTTCTTTCATATTGCTTCCTTTTGCAATAGGAATGCCTCTCTTGTCCCTATCCCATCATTGCATTTTGGAAATAGATAACTTGTCTACTTTCCAAGGGTCACAGCTGAAAGGAATTTGCTTCTGAATAAAGCATGCTTTGAATCACATCCATATTTGTTTAAACAACACTCAGGGTCTTAGCCTTGAAAGCTGAGCTGAGATGATTTGACTTTGGAACTCTTGGGATAAAACAAATGTATTCCGTTGTTGATAATGACATGTGTATTAGGGGACCAGAAACAGAACACCCTGGTGCAAATGGTCCCTTCGAAATTCATTTGAAATTCAACTGCTATCATGTTGATGTTAAGAGTAGGGCCTTTAAGAGGCACTGATACAGCTGGGCAGGCATGGCAGCCCACGCCTGTAATACCAGCACTCAGGAGGCTGAGGCAGGAGGATCACTGAAAGTTTGAGGTCAGCCTACACCACATAGTGAGTTCAAGGCTGTAGTAGTTCAAGGCTGGCTCTGTAGTTCAGACTCACCACATAGTGAGTCTGAACTACAGAGCCAGACCCTGTCTCAAAAAAACGAGGGAAAAAAAAAAGAGGTGCTGATAAGCAGGGGTTCTCAAGAAAGGACTGACACCATTATCATGAGGATGGTTAGTAATCACAGGAGTGGGTCCCTGTTAAAAAGAATGAATTTGGCCTGATTTTTTTCTGTGTCTCTTGCATGCTCACCAGCACTTCTACTAAGGAGATAAAGTAGCATGTAAGTCCAAGTATCATTGTTTTGAACTTTGCGGCCTCTAAAACCATGCGACCAATAAACTTAGATTGTTTATAACTTACCCAGCCTGTATTATTTAATCTCCTGTGGCAGCAGAAAATACACTAAGACAGAGGAAGTAAGGAGATAAAAGGGCTAAGTCTTTAAAAGCTTTCTGATACTTCCTCCATTTATTTTAGGAAATTCCTTAAATGGTAAGTAAGGAGCAGGAATAAGTCTTAGTAATAGTTGCTCTGAAATGAATCTGATACCCAGTATAAGAAATTGAGTATCAAGGGACATCAAGATACAATACAAAAATCAGGTTGTTATTCCCCAAAGCTAAGGAAAAATGAAGTGAAGATTTACATTGGAAATGTTGAGGAATCAGGAAAGACAGATTTAGCAATAATGACAGGGATGCTGTTGTAGAATATTTTGGACATCCTCCAGTCCTTTTAAAAACTAATTTCTCGATTTGAAAAAAAAAATCCGTCCCATTACATTTGTTATGTGTTAGTAATTTAAAGGCCACTCTAGATAGGTCAAGTATATTATAGAAAAAAAGAATATTAGTTTCCTCACTGTCAGAGAAAAGTTACAAATAATTAAAGGTAGAAGGCTAAGATAAATCCAGTGGAGTTAGGTTGAATTTAGAGATATCAATACAAACTTGTGTTTATTTTAAATTATAAGTATACAGATGGAAATAACTACAGACATTTGCATACCATGAATTAGAATACATATATATTTCCTAGTTCTGTCTGATGAATCTAGAAACAATGAAACACTAGTAACAAAATGAATACGCCAAGTGCTTAGATATATCTGGGTCTCTGTGTACGTGTGGTATGTACAAATGTATATCCGACATAAGACAAACTTAGTCTCTATTCTTTTTTTACTTTAAACCATTTATGAGGATGTATATACATGTATCTATCTATGTAATCCACCACTTATCTGCCTATTCATATATATAATACCTATCTATGTATCTATATCTCTCCATCCATCTATATAATGTCTCAGGAATGTGTGATCTAGCTGTTTTATAGCCATAAACAACACAGAAATATTTTCTTTTGCCTCTTATGTTCATGTGGGTGACATAAATATTAAGCAAGAAGACAAAATATATTTTCAGATTTTTATCATGGTAAACACAAAATGGACAAGGTGTGCTGAGAAAGTAAGCTAACTGGCTTGATGGAACAGGTAGTCTCTCTATCATAAGTAGCATGATTAGGGGTAACAAACATCTCTCTCTTTTTTTTTTTTTTTTTTTTTTTGGTACCGGGAATCAAACTCAGGGCCTCATGCTTGCAAGGCAAGCACTCTAACCACTGAGCTAAACCCCCGGCCCCAAACATCTCTTATTTGACTCTCTAAAGGAGGTGAATGAGTGAGGTGCCCTCATGCTCAAGGCAGGGATTCAAGCTCTTAAGAGTCCAGAGAAAAGCTCAGCATGTTGGAGAAATAGTAAAGAATTTACTCTCCCTGGATCATCAAGAGAAGGAAGGTAAGAGGTAGACTGAAATTTAGTAGTAGGCGTAAACAATTTTGTAAAATATTCAGAATCTTGATTTGACTTTAAAAAAATCTAACAAAGACTCAAAATAATCAAGGGTTAACATTTTGCAATTTAGTCCATGCAGTTAGGGGTCAAATTTTTACTTCTATCTACCCAAAACTAAAATCACTCTTTTTCACCTGCAGGGATATTTTACTTCGGGGATTTAATTTCAAGTATCAAACCTGAGCAGGAATACATAAAACACTTTGAAATTTGTATTACATACCGATTAATCCCCCACCCTATTCCCAAACTGAGCCTGAAGCTGTTTCTTTCAGCATAATTTATATGAACACAAAAATAAATATTTTCTGGAAGGTGGACATATCTGAGGAATATAAGTATCTTCTGGCTGAAGAAAACCAATACTACTGTTCAAGACATAATCTATTGATAATGTGTCAGATACCGAGTTTTGTTTTGTTTTGTTTTGTTTTGTTTTGTTTTGTTTTAGTTTAAAAGAGAATAAAAGAATTAACTGAGTCTTTCCAGGAAGCTCTTGATTGTATCTTACTTTTATGGGAGCTGTTGGTATGATCTTTAACCCACTAATAGAATATTACTGATCATTGCTTCTTTAATAACACCTTAGTTGTTCATGGTTCTTGAAGAACAGTAGCTATTAGCTAACGAATGGATGCGTTCAATTACTTTGTTGCCATTTGTACCTTTCTTCATGAGCTGATTTTGGAAAGGCTGTGATAAACGGCTCTGTGTTTCTTTTCTTCATTATGTTATCATGGAATTCACTGTCTCCTGGTTTCAAGGATGATTGCAGAAATATGACCATAAAACAGTAGCTTCTCATTACACCTGGAAGCAGTAGGAGTATAGTATTTATAATCTCATTATCTCAATGGATAGTTGTAGCTGTGCATATGCTCTCATTATCTCTACTGGGGATTGTAATGATATATATAGTCTCAATTTCTGGGCTGTGGAATTGGAGAGTTACATTTGAAATTGACTGTTCTGCACTGTAAGTAATATGAGGTGGGTGGATAACTGGTTGAAAGTGCATCTAGCTTTTTGTTTTATTAGTGTTTCCATTTTTCCTATATATTTGATATTTTCTTCTCAAATTTCTACAATTAAAAATTCTAGTAATAGAGAATTGGGAAAATAGAATGAATAAAAATACTGAAGAACATATTAGTTAAGATATAAAAACCCATCATTAGAGTGGCTGACAGTCTCTCCACTAACCCCATGTTCATCCCTAAGATTGTCATTCAGGTGTAAAAAGATAGAGAAAGAGAGAGAGAAAGAGAGAGAGAGAGATAAGGTAACGAAGCCACCAAAAAAATCATATTTTAGTTTTGAACTTTCCATTTTCATTTCATTCCAATACAAATAAGCTTTCCTACATGAAGTATTATGGGAAATACTCTTTGCTTATAACGAATAGTTCAAAATGAAAAAAATTGGTTATAACCACTTCCATATATGCGATGTTACAAAAATCTCATAGTTGAAGAATAGTCAGAGGCTTAGAGAGAGAAAAAAAGAAAAACACACAGTTCACAGGTCTTCTAAATTACGTTTGCAAATAAATGCCACCAAACTAAAAATAGGCAGAGGTAAAATTTTAGCCCTTGCAAGCTAAGTACTGATACATACCTCCAAGTAACCTAGTAATGTGTTACACAATCAAATCTGTGAAAAGACTTCCATTTCTTCTAGTTTCTGTTGGAAATTTATTATTTACTTAAACTCATAGTTTTAAATAAAAAGGATATACACAAATATAGACAATTCCAGGATTAGTGGTTGGTTTCAACTCACTAGCCTTAGAAATAATTAGATCTTATTTGTCTTTTTAATAATTACACTAAATTCTGTGGCCTTTACCCGCTCATATTAATAGGATAGTAAAATTATTTCTCCTGGAAACTTTCACGCCATTTTTATGCACATAAGAAGCCAAAGAATTTAAGCCGATTTACAGATTTATGGCAAGGAGAAAATCGAAGAATCAATGTTTTTAGCTATTTATTCTTATATGTTTTCATATATGGGTTTTGTTGTTGAATTTTTTTTTAAACAACTCAATGAATTCTTCCTTAATTGGTTGCACTTAATTGCTCAAGTCTCTAAGAGGTTGTATAACTCGTACCTTGAGCTCCACCAAAGATGGTTCTGTGATTGGTCCTCTGAATTAAGAGGTCTTCAGTTTATATTCACATGGAAATAGCACTATTTGCCACAATCCATTTTGCACTGTGTGATAGTTAACTGATTGGGTCGAGTTAGAAACACTCAACTGAACTGGATCAGCATAGTTCTGAGTGTACTGAAGGGATTTCCTGAACATTTGCTGGGATTTACTGGGTGTGAGTGACAGCAATCAATGGGCTTGTCACCTAAATGGTTTTAAAGGAAACAAAGAAGGAAGACTTGCTTCTGTTTCTTCAGAGGAGCTCCAGGCTTCAGCTTCAGCTTGGACATTCTCTGGCTTCCAGCGCAGACTCTTCAGCCTCCGACGCTCAGCCTTCCATCACAGACGCTTTGGCCTCCTGATACGAACTGGCACAGGACACTCCAGGAGCTCCAGGCCTTTGACTAGATCTTCAGATCTCCAGAGCACAGACAGCCCTTTTACACTTTTCCACACCTGACTCTGCAGGAGGCCACTGCAAGCCAATCTCGTAAATTTTTATGTATTTGAATATTGTGTATTAAATCTGTTTCTCTAGTAAGCACTGACTGATACACACTGTTATAACAAAATTCTTGATGCTGGATAATTTATAAGGGAAAGAGATGGCCAGTAGTGTTTGATAAAGGTTCCCTGGCTATAGAGCAATATGGTGGAGAAACAGAAGGAGAGGTAGGCATGTACAAAAGAAAGAGCACAGGGCAAGAGGAAACAAGAGACAGGGAGTGGTCAGATTCACTCATATAACAACTCAATTTTGGGGAACTAATCTACTCCTTGGGACCTCCATAAATCCTTAGATGAGGGTGGTCCTGATTCCACCACTGCCCTCTGGCTCTATCTCTTAAAGAGCCACAACCTTAATACAATACTGGGAAAGTACATCTTACCATGAGTTTCGGCAGAAATAAATCATACCCAAAGCATAATTTTCTGTCCCTGGCCCCTAAAGTTTCTTTCTCTTCCAAATGCAAAACAAAGTCATTGCATACCAGTAGTACCCAAAGTCAACCTACTCCAACATGACTGAAAAGCCCCAAGTCCCAATTCCTATCTGAGACTCAAGGCAAATTCCTTTCAGCGATGAATGTATTTTTTAAAAAGGGTACATGCTTCCAGGAATTCCTATCACGTTCCAATTACCACAAAAGAGAAAGACAGTCAAGTAGAAAGGTATGACTGGCCCAAAGCAAGACTGAAACCCAGCAGGGCAGATGTTAAATCCTAAAGCTGGAGAATAATGTTCCTCACCTCCATTGTCATATCATCTGCCTTCTGGAATAGGGAGTGGGGCCCCAAGGCTTTTCTAAATTCAATCAACACCACTGCTTTCCAGGCTGATTCCGCATACTGATGCCTATAGTATTTTCCAGGCTGGTGTAGCATGTTGACAATAAGTACAATTCTGAGATCTAAGAGGTCGTGGTTTTTCACTCACAGTGCCATTAGACATTTTAGTGTAGGATCTCTGCAGCAGCTTCATACCTGCAGTGAGTTTCTGTCCAGCTTCCAAAGCTTTCCTTGGACCTTGGTAGAAGTCGCCAGGATCCCATAGCACTTGTGTTCTCCCTTCTTCCAGCTGCAGCACCACTAATGTCATTCGTTGCTCCTTTTGGAATGCAGGTACTAGAACACCCGGGTTTATGTGATCTGAGCATTGCATTAGTGTGGGAAGGACGATCTCAAAGCAACTGTGGGCTGTGAGCCAGTGGAGAGTACCCTGGATCCATTTCCTTGTTTTTCTGGCTGTATGGTCTTGTGATGGTAGAGGTGGCCTTGCAGGTTCTCAGAAACCTTCTAGGCTTCTTTCAAATTGTGCTGATGTGTAACACCGGCTTCCTCTCATTTACAATAATCCCGTCGGTAGGTGGTAGCTCGGCTGTGCTCCCATTTGCTTCCTGAGTGTGTGTTTGTTCACTCCTTAAGTGGTCAAGATGCAAGTTTCCTGTTTGTTTCCCTTTGCCTCCAAATATCACTACGAGTCTCACTGCAAACAGCCAGAAGCACACATGCAGTTCCTTCCATATTTTGCTTAGAAAATTCTTTCACTAAATACCTAGGACACCATCCTTAAATTCAGCCTCCCATGAAGCCCTAGGGCAGGGATGGCGCACCTTTTAGAGCTTTGAGTGATACCAAACAGCCCGCTGCGACACACGTGCACAGGTTCACCCCCACTGCCCTAGAGCATGGACGTAACGCACCAAAATTCTTTGTAAAGGTTTGATAAGAGTGACCTTTTCTTCAGTTCCCAATAAGATATTTCTTATTTCCATCTAAGATCTCATCACCAGGGACTTCACTGCCCAAACTTCCAGCAGCATTGTAGCCACAAGCATTTGACAGATCTCTACGAACTGTTATCTCTCCCCTTTCTCTTCCCTAGTCTTTTCATCTTCTGAGACCAAAATCGCCCACAACAATATGTTTATAGCAATATAGGCCTTTCTGGCTTTTTTGCCCAAGTTCTTCTAATCTCTTCCCATTACCCATTTCCAAATCTCCTTCCACATTCTCAGTCTCTCTACTCTGTACCAGTTTCCGTTTTGGCCCATTTTGTGGTGTTGTAACAAATAGGCAATACTGGGTAACGTGCAAAGAAAAGAGGTTTATTTGGCTCTTGACTATGGTGACTTGGAAGTCTAAACAGCATGATGCTGGCATCTGACTAGCAGTCCCTGGTTGTGTGATAATATGGTAGAAAAGCAGACAGGGAAGTGGGTAGGTAAAAAGAGCAATCACACAGTGAGAGGAAGCAAGAAACCTGGAAGGGGCTAGGCTGTCTTTTATAACAATCATTCCCTTGGGAAATAACCTATCCCATGAGACAACTTTTAATCTTTTCTTGAGAACACTCATAACTTCACCTTCCACTGAGGCCTCCTTTGTAAAGATCCCACCACCTTAAAATTATCGCACTGGGGAATTACACTTCAACATGAGTTTTGACAGCGACAAAACACATCCAAACCATAGCACTATTCCACGGAGATTGCGTCAAAAGCAGCCAAAGAATTCATTCGCCAGCAATACCACATTCAACCCTATTCACCTTGCTCTCAACCACTGAAGGCTGGATCAGCTGAAAGTTGAAAGTCACACACAGCTATCCAGACTGAAAGTTGGGCTAGATTTATTCTGATTTTACCCAAGATAAGTTTTCATTTCAAAGCCATAGCACTTCGTTCTTGATCAACTCATTCACAAGAGTGAGTCTAATGATGTCAAACTTCATTAAAGAACTTGATTGACTCCACCTTGTTCTGCCTAGTGGGCTCCTAGCTAAATCTTTTTAATCATTTTGGGGATAAAGGAAATATTATGAGTGGTACCTTTTTTTAAAATAAACTTTACCTTTTAAAGGAGTTTTAAGTTCATAGAAAAATTAAGCAGAAGATTCTCATATACCCCTTGCTGACACACACGCACAGCCTCCCTGATTATGAACTTTGGAATGGTATATTTGTTACAGTTGGTAACCCATATCAACATATCATCATCATTCAGGGTCCATAGTCTATATTACAGCACACCCTTGGTGTCATACATTCTAAAGTTTTGTACAAATGTATAAGGACATGTATCCACCATGATAGTATATAATACTTATATTAGTATATATTGTACATTATTATATGTAAAACTGTGATAAACATCCTCATATAGATTTTGTGCGGACACTAGCATTCAACTCGTTTTTAGAAAAACCAAGCGGTAGAACTGCTGAACAGAATATGTTTAGTTTTGTAAGAAACTACCGAACTTTTCTCCAAAGTAATTGTTTTATTTTGCATTCCCACCAGAAAAATGAGAGTTGCTGTTACTTCACATCCTTGCCAGTGTGTGGACTGTGGTGTTCTGGATTTGAGCTGCTCTAATGTGTAGCTAAAGAAAAACTGTTTCTATACTAGCAATATTTCTGACTTTAAATGTGTGGATTTAATACACTTTGCAATTCACCCATTTTCTGGATACCACTTGCATGACCCACAATTCCAACAGAAACTACAGGTTAAGGCTCTGTCCCATTAGACTGCTCCTAATAAAAGACGCCAGCCTGAAGTAGTGAGTCTCGCGTTACCCACCCTTCTGTCTGAGCTCACTACAAAGCGGGTTTCCTATGACCACCTCATAATTTGTCATAACAGATCACAGAACTCACAGAAATACTTAATTTATATTTACTGATTATTACAAAGGATACTATATAAAGAGGATATAAATGAACACCCAGATGAAGATGTGCGTAGGGCAAGGTACAGAGAAGGGGCGGAGAAGTCCCATGCCCTCTGCGGGAGCCAACACAGAAGCTCTCCAAACCCAACTGCTTAGTTTTAATGGATTCTCTGTTATGTAGGCATGATTAAATTATTGGCCATTGTTGATTTGAACCAATCTCCAGCTTCTTATCTCTTTCTCTAGCAGTAAGGGCATAGGCCTGAAGGCTCCGACCAACTCTCATGGTTAGCTCCTTTAGCCATCAACTAATAGTTGTTTCAAAACAGATTATGGGCCTTTCCTCATCTTACTATTAATGACCCTTACTTCCCTGGATGCACCCAATTTGTCATAGTATGTGTGACCCTTAATCGTGATATGGAAACTTGACCGGATTAACAAATGTCCAGCAATTAGTAAAGCATAGTTCTGGGTGTGTCTCTGGAGGTTTCCAGTGATGACTGCCATGTAGACTAACAAACTGAGAGGGGAAATCGCTGCTCAAAGCACTAATCAGCACTACACAGGTTGTGGGTAGCACTAATCAATAGGTTTGTAGCCTGGGAGTAATAGAAGAGAAGGAAGAAGGAAATTGGCACACATTTCGAAGAGCCCCAGTCTCCCACCACCACGTGTGTTTTTTGCTGCCAATTTGAACATTAGATTTGAGTTTCTTCAGCTTTGTTATGCAGATTTATTCCAAATAGTCTTCTCGATTTTGGTCTTTGGCTTTTGCCACCTCCTTGAGAGCGCTTGCTCTGTGACTTCCAGCTTCTTGGACCGACCAGCTGCTGGATCTGCCAGCTCTCTGGTGACAGTCAGCTCTCCTGGACTTGCCTGCTTTGTTCCTGGAAGCTGACCTAATAAATCCCCTTACGTAATTGTATATTGATCCTGCTCCACTAGCAAACCCTAACCAACATGGCACATGTATCCTGGAATATAATCTCCTACTTATCTCAAATAAATTCATTTCTTTGGAGAACGACTCTGTGTGTTATTATTTTAGGTTGACATCTTTTATGACTTTTGAATTTATATTCATGAACCAAATTGACTTTTCATTCTTTGCTGTACTTATTTGTCTATTAAGACTCGAATAGGCACACTAAATAAGATCAGACATTTTGCCTTATTTTCTATTGTCTAACACTATATAATGTGGATTATTTTCATGGAATAAGAGAAAAACCATTTGCACCTGATGTAATTTTAGTATAGTTTCAAATATTATAACGGTTATGCATCTGTTATAAATGTTTATTTGTCCTTCAAAAAGTATTACATTTTCTCTCTAAAATTATCTACATAATTACTTTTTTCAAACATGTTTTAATGCAAATTCTCATAGTATTTTCCCCATGTATAGTTATCTCTTATTTATAACATTGTTCTTTCATGAATAGATTTGATGAAGAACTTATTACTTAGCTAAACTCTTCAAATAAACACCTTGAGATACCAGGGAAATGTTTCTTTGTATTTTATTTCATTCAGGATACTTCCATATTATAGCCTATATTCTAATTTATGTTCTTTTATCTTTTATTAATAATTTGGATGAGGACACAAGTCACTGAATTATGATTTTTCTTTTCAATATATGCACTTTAGGCTATAAATAGTAATTAAAATATTGCTTTATTCCATCATATATTATTTAATGTATTGTGTTTATTTTATTTTTCAACACTAAATATACTGCTCATTTTTATTTTTTTTCCACTGCTTTAGCATAGCACTAAGAGTCTGGTTTATTTTCAGAATTTATAATATAAAGGGAATTTGTGCTACATTTATGTTACAAATTTAATATTTTAGTATGTTGTGGTCATTGCTTATGATTGGTATTTTGTTATATCTTAGTGTCCATTGATATTTCTTTATGACAGTATATGTTTAATTTTTATATGCTTGAAAATATATTTTTAATACTTGGACACAGAATACTACGTATCTGCACCAGATAAAATTTGTTAAATGCATTTGTCAAATAGTCTGTGCTATTGCTAATATTTCACCTGTGTAACTGATCCGCAATATATATAATTTTATATGTATGACACATGTGTATAGAGACATGATTACGATTTCTTTTACACAATTTTTCTTTTGCGGCAGCGATGGGGATCCAACCTAGGACCTCATGAAGGCTGAGGGAGAGTTCTCCCGCTACACCCCCAGCCTGTTTCTGTCTGTTTATTTTTAGGGACGGGGTCTAGCTCTGTTGCCCAGACCGATTTTAAACTCTTGATCCTCCTGCTTTAGCTATCCGAGAAGCTCGGATTACAGGCATGCACAAGGCCAGCTAGATTCATTTTTGTTTCACATGTTGACATGTTTGTTTCACAAGCTATGTTATTGTTATATAATACATTCAATGGACTGCATATTCTTGCTGAAATTTTTATTGTATCATTGTGAAGCGACTATCTGTTCCGATTACGTATTGCTACAAAACATTCCACCTCAAAGCTTAACAGCTTGAAACAATTATTCCCTTGGCTCCCCGATTTGTTGTTTTGGAAGAACTCAAAGGAAAAAGCTTGTTTCTGTCCATGTGTCATTGACTTGGACTCCACTGAAGACTGGAGGGCTTCTCTTCCTAATGATTCGCTCATATGGCTCACGGTCTTCAGGGTGGTCCTCAGGCTACAGGCAGCCTGCCTGGGCTGCTCTGCACAGTGACGGATTCCAAGGGCTTGAGGACCGGCGAAAGGTGCAGCGCCTTTCCCGACCAGTGACGCCGCAGCCCTTCTACCACATTCTATTCATCGATGCTGCGCTAAGTCTGCCCGATCCAGTAGGTGCCCAACAATCCCCACTGTCCTTGCCTGGGACAGACAATGATTCAAAAAGAGCATTGGAGGAGCTAGTCATTGCTGTTTTGATTTTGGAAAATACAATCTGCCACACATTCTATGTAGTACAATGAGGTTTGTTATTTTTTTCTTTCTCCCTCTTCCTTTCTTCTTTCTTTGTTTCACCTTTACTTTTAGGTTGAAGTATTAATTCCCCTGAATCAGCATCCACTGTGTTCTGATTTGCCTGGTATTAGCATTTTAAAGCTCCTCAACTATCAACTATTCTGAAAATTAAATCCAAGATTTGCATCATATACCTTGCAAGTATAGTGCAAATATAATACCAAAACATTTCCTACAATATGTACATTATTTCTAGCCTAAGTTTTGAGGTGTATGATATTCTATGGTTTGCATGTGTCTCCCAAAATTTGTATGTTAGAAAAGTTAATCCCCGATGCAACAGTGTTGTGTGGACTTTGAAGAGTTGATTGGATTATGAGAGTTTTCAGCCTTCACTAATGGAGAATGGATTAGGTGCTTTTCATGGTTTGGATCTGGAACGTCTCCCAAAACACTCATGCGCTCAGAGGTGAGACTGTGTGTGGGTCAGATCACGGGACACCGTCCTACCCGGTGGATTCATCCACTCGGGAGTCCAGCCTCTGTGTGTGCTGTTAGGAGGCGAGTCCTGATAAGGGAAGAGCTGGGTCCCCCCCGGGACGTGATCTAGAAGGGCATGTCTTCCTCCCTGGCTCTTCTCTTCTCCTCTGCTTCCTGGCGGCCCTGCCGTGAGCAGCATTCCTCCGCCAGGCCCTTCCAGCATGCCAGTTTCTGCCCTGGACTCAGCATTTAAAATAGGAACCAAAAGTGTGAGCCAAAATAAGCATTTCGTCCTTGAAGTTGTGGAGGCCTGGTTTTGTGTCCCAGAGACAGGAGAGTGACTAAGACAGCCCCGCCTTCGCCGTGCTCTCACTCTCTGGCCTTCTGCCCCAGAATGAAACAGAAAGAAGGCCCCCGCCAGTTGGGGGCTGCTTGACTTTGGACAGCCCAGCCTCTGGAACTGTAAGAAGTAAGTGTATTTTCCTTATAAATCACAAAGTTTGTGGTATTCTATTATAGTAGCACAGAACACTGGACATTGTACTTTCAAATTCTTTTTTCTCCCATCTTCTCCTTTAAATTTTTCATTACTCGTATACATTATTTCCTTTCCCCTTTTATTGTTCTAGCTGTTATATTTTCTATTCATCTTTATGAATGGCATTAAATTTTCAACACGCATATCTGATATAAGAAAAGTTAGAAAAAATCATGAAGTTTTAAGATCATCTCTTTTTGTTTTGTTTTGTTTTCAATTTAGCTTTTTTTAAATTTGGTTTCACACCTTTAAATAAGTCACTATTTTCATTTTTTTTTAATAAGTCACTATTTTCAATTTCTCATATTGTCATTTTAGTTTACTAATTTATTTGATCATTTTTCCTGCTTGAACGTTATTTCTCCTTTTTGAAATCATTTTTTACGTTCACAAATAATTGTTTTTAGGGATGCTCTGTGAGTGATACCCTCACTCAGTCCTTATTTAATGGAAAAATATTTCACTTTCTGTGTTGAATAACTGAGTAGAGAGTTCTAAGTTAACAGTTACTTTATCTTTTCAATTTTAACATTTTGAAGTTCTTCTTTTGTCTTCTGGACTCTACTTTTCTCTGCTGATAATATTTACTTGCTGTCAAGTTAATTATGTCTTTCTCAGTCTTTTGTAAGACTTTTCATTTCTGCATTCTACAATTTCACTATGTTATAAGATGGTTTTATATTAAAATTTCTCTGCTGGGAATTCCTGGGTTTGCTGCCCATGTAAATGCTACTTTTTATTAACTCCAGAAAATGCTCAGCTTCTACAGCAGCATACATTTCCATTCACTAATTCTGTTATGTTCCTCTGAAAGAATTTGGATTTTGCTGACCTGTCCGAACATCTTGTAGTTTGTACTTCTCATCTTTTATTTCTCTGAACTGCATTCTTGTACATTAGATCAGCTTTCAGTAAAGATTTTCTGTTCTCAGTTGTGTCTAATAATCTGCTCTTTAATTGAACCACTGGTTTTCATCAACAAAAGGTATATTTTTTACCCTCCAGAAATTGCATTTGTTTCTTTTCCAGATTTGAATTTTTAATATTTCTATGATTTTTATATAAAAATCACTTGAAAAATACTCATTGTCTCTCTCTCTTTTTCTTGTTGTAATCATGTTCACTTGCACTTACAGTCGACTGTTTTTTTAGTATATGTTTAATTAACTGGGAGTAAATCTGAAGTAAAACATTATATAGAGGGGTCCTTGTAGCACACATGACAAAAAGATAAACGATTACTGTAAGAGCAACAACCAAAAGAAGATAAATTAAAAAATATTCCAGGGAGAACTCATCAGAATAAATGCTGATGCAATAGTGGAAAAGTCTTGGAATTATTCTCATAAGGAATTAAGATAAGGTTTATATTGAGAATTTTAATCCTGTGTGAAATGTAGGCTTTGAGCAAGAATTGTCACAAAAAATTTTCTCCATTCAAAATTTTCTCCAGCTGAAGAACTGGGGGAGAAGGGCCATATCTGTCATGTGTGTCGGCTTGCACGATCTTCACTCTTTGTGGCTTTAGTGGCGAATGTCACTCTCAGCCCCTCTCATAGTTCTCTCACGATTGGAGACCCCTCTCTCACCTCAGGTGTATTTTCATACCCTAATTCTCTAGTCAGTAAAGTAGCACTAGCCCCACTGAGGAAGCCACAACATCAGGGCTTTGCATTTTCTGTATCCATTTCTGATGACTTCCCACTCTCTCTCAAGAATCCAACTATGCCTTTAAAAGACTGTGTATCTTTTCTAGCCTGTGAATTTGCACATAACCGTCAGATTTTCAGACATCTTAACTCACAATGAAGAGCAAGCTCTGTTTTAGCATCTGCTGGCTTGCCATAAGAAAATATCTTAAACTGAATAATCTACAAAAATCAGAATTTTTGGTCACAGTTCTAGAGTCTCATAAGCATGAGATCCAGGGACCAGGGGCTTCAGTGTCCGACAGGGTCTAATCTTCACAGGTGATATTTCCTATATGTTCTCACATGGCAAAAAAAAGCAGGCTACTCTCTGGGATGTCTGTAATAAGAGCCTTTAGCTCATTCACGAGGGCGGAGTCTCTGTGAACTAGACACCCTCCCAAACACCCCATCTTTTAATACCAACGCACTGGGGATTCAATTCCAACATACACACTCTAAACAAAAATATTCAGATCACTGCAAGTCTTCTATCTCTTACCTGTCCCATTTCTTCACCTTCAAATTCCCATCTTCAGAATGCTGCTAACATTATTCTAAGGAAATTTGATCAAATACCTATATAAGATTACTTGCATTTCAACAAAGTTATTTATAAACTCCAAAATATTTGGTTGATGCCATCCCTAATTATAAAGCCAGCAGCCAGAAAGTACTAGTCAAATAGGCCTAATCTTGTAAAAAGAAAAAGAAAAAAAAAGGTCATTTAGTCATTTTACACAACCATAACTTTCATTCTCAGCACAACTCTCCTAATAGAAGAAGAAAAAGCTCATGGTTGAATTGGCAGGCACATATTTCACATATTTCATGGTTATATGCCTCTTAAGTTACAGTCCTCATGAATAACTATTAGTTTAAAATATTAAATTAAAAAAACTGTTCATTTATACACCATAGTATAAATTTAGTCATTGTATCATTGAAAATAAAACAAATCCTACGACTAGTTATTCTGATAAAATGTATAAATAGTCACTCTAATTCTTGTGCGAGGTTTTAGTCTGACAGTTTTACGCCAAAGATTCACGGGGCAGTTGTTGATAAGCAGTCACATTTATCTTCACCTCTTTTCTTAGTAAATACTGAGGGTATTTCGTCTTTTTCTAGTGTTTTATGGGGGGAAAAAGGGGAGTTAGGATATCCTATTAACACAGTAAAAAACTAAAATCATAACCAGAAATTTGTTTCCATCTTTGATTTCAAATGATCACAAAATAAAAACGTGAGAGCTTTTATACCGCATAAAGTCATTTCAAAACAAGTCCTTCTGCAAACAGTTTAAGGATTTTTATATGATTTAGTATATGGAGCTTCTTGGTGAAGACATTTCTGTATGTTCGTGTAGTCAGTGTTAGAAAATACTTGTTCTGCTGCAAATAAAATCTTGCCCTCGCCCCAGGTTGATAGCATAATTTTATTTCAAAGGCAATATTCAGTAATACTTCATTTAACAGGAGCTCATGGAATAAAATTCCCTTCAGACAAAGCGACTTCTTTACTTCCCATTAGCTTGAAGTTATTGAAAGCAAAAGCTTGTTATATAGTTAAAAATGCACATTTTCTTCTTTTGAATTGGTAGGTTCAGATTGTTTAGGTTAACTTATTTTCTAAAGGATGATATTTTTCAATAAGGAAAATTTAAAAGTTAATAACACAATGGTAATAATGTGATAATAATGATAATTATAACATTTCTTGTCCTTTTACAGCCTTTTCCAGACTTCACCCAGAATGACTGTTGTCAAATGTCAGATCATGACATCTCTCTTGTTGAGGCTTCAAATTTGATTTCCTTGTTTATGATATCACTCATGTCCTTCTCTGGCTTACAAAGCCTGCCAGATCCAGTCTCACGCACATCTCTGGTTCCACCTCCGTGCACTCCTGTGCCCTCGCTCCAGCCACCTTGGGGTTCTTACTGCTCCTCGGCAAGCCAAGCACAAGCCGGCCCTTGAGCTTTTGCACTTGAGGAACCCGATCCTGGCTGTTCTCCCTCCAGATTTCCTCAGCACATTCAAATCTATCCAGAAATTCCCTCATTCAGAGGGTGAAAGCAATCACCCCAGCTTACACAGTACTTACCTGTTGCTATAACTTGCCTTGCAATATTTATTTTATAAATTTATCACCATTTATGCATTAAGTACCTACTATGTCCCAGAGGCTGCCCTCGTTGCTGAGCAAAGCAAAAAGTCCTTCTGCTCAT
Organism: Hystrix cristata; assembly: GCA_004026905.1. Lineage (NCBI taxonomy): Eukaryota > Metazoa > Chordata > Mammalia > Rodentia > Hystricidae > Hystrix > Hystrix cristata. The sequence goes on along the minus strand of PVJO010003452.1, from coordinate 54,701 downwards.
AAAGCTTAATTTTAATGTAGCATCAGAGGTTATGTTTACTTTGATTGCCCGTCTTTTTCCAAGACCCTCATCCTCAACTTGGATGGTAAGCTCTCTACAAGGAGCGATTTTGTTTTGTTACTGTTGTGGCCCTAAAACCTACAGGATACCTAGTGAATGATCATTGTTCAACAGACACATTCGTTGAATAAATGCATGAGCAGATGAAATGTCATTCATGAAAATTATCTGGATAATCTTATGTTGCAAATGAACAAGAGAGAGGGAGTTTATGTTACTTATGCAATGGCACATGCACTGTATGTTACAGAGATAGGACTTGATTTGACAACTTCAGGCAAAATTCTTTTTTGCACAGTAAAATATTACCTCCCACAGACAGCATCGAGTTCTAACTACCCAATGTGATGGAGAGGGTGTATCAGCAAGGATTTTGTAGTAAGATGAATGCCGATGCACTTATTCCATGGCTGCAAAGACTCCTCTGGAAATAGAAACTATCAGATGTTGTTCTTCACTGCACTTACAACTTGGAGTAGACAATACAACAGAAGAAATTTAATCCAGGTTTTTCATAAAATTATTTCTTCTAATGAATAGATATATATACACACATATACCTCAAAGGTCATCTTTGTCACCTACCTCTCTCAACATCCTCATTTCTACTTTGGAATGCATTTAGGATGTGATGGTTGGATGGCAGATCAGGGAGAGGGAGAGATCTGGGTACTAACTTCCAACCTTGATCTCTATGCTACACCTGGGACTACTTGCTTCTAGAATTCTTGCTGTATACATAAATATAACCTCTATTCTCTGTCACTGTTGGTCAATTATTCTGTTGCTTTGCAGTTAAAACTAATTTGACAGATCTTTTTCAAAAGAAGAACCCATGCTAAATCAGCCAATTTATGATATTACCACCTCTTTCATTTTGAATTATTAAAGAATGAATCTCTCTGTGTTCTACTCTCTCACTGCCATGTCCCCGAGATGGTGTGCGAGGCTTTGGCACACATCACTGAGCTGTCAGGGCACCAGCAAAGATAGAAAAGAGTGGAGCCCCATCTGTCCAGTGACTTCTAACTCCTCCTTGGTCCCTGCTGACTAGTGGCTGGCTGGGTTGGTACCTGCTGAGAGTACAGCTGCTCCTTCTAACCTTGGTGGATTGGTCTGCACCTGGTCTCCTCCTACCTGCCATTCATCTCTCTGTTATTTGGTGTGCTTTATGCCCCACTAGGTCAGCTCTGGAGTCCCCCAACTGTTGACTCAGCCTTACATCAACTATTGCTGGTGCTTTGTGTTCCCTGAGCTCCAGCTGTGACTTCTACTCACACCCTATCCTGAGTGCTCTCCTTGCTACACGGCATGGGAAATTGACTACTGAGTAGGTTTTATGTGTCCCTGGGACCAGTGGAGTTGAGGGGAGGCTCGGGAGGCTGAACGAGACTCCACAGCACAGGGTACATCAGGTGTACTTACTCTGCTGTCATACTCCAATCAATTGCCAGAGTCCAAAATCAATAGCTGGGAAGTAAAAAGCCCCTCTCTGCCTGACATTTCTTGCTAGTTCTTTTATATACTCCCTCCTTCAGAGGCATCCATCATGACAGAGCTGAGAAACTTATCTCAACACTTGCAGCCCGTGGTCTTCATTTTAAAATTTATCAGGACCTAAGAGGGCAGCCGTGACAGTTAATCTTGATGCTCAACTTGAATGGATTAGGATAAGTGTGGCCGATTAGAATACGCACTTTTGGATGTGTCTGTGGGTGTTTCCAGAGGTGACAGGCATGTGGACCTGCACTGCAGGGAAGACTTAGAGCCTGGGTAGAGTGAAGAGGGGTGGGGAGAAGGGGCTGGGGATTTAGCTTAGTGGTACAGTGCTTGCCTGACAAGCTCAAGGCCCTGAGTTTGGTCCTCAACACCCAAAAAGAAAAAAAAAAAAGGCAGGTTGGGGGGAGTCTGCCTGCATTTGGAGAGCTCCACTCTGCTTGAGCAGGTGCGTCTTCTGGAAACGCCATCACCTGTGGACATGAGACTCCAGTTTCTTCAGCCTTTCGACACGACTCAGAGCAGCAACTTCCCAGGGAGCTTGCAGGTTTTCAGCCACAGATTAGCACTGCATCCTCAATCGCTCTTGTCCTGAGGGATCAGATTTGTGGATGGAACAGCTACCTGGTAGTCTAGGTCTCCAGTGTGCAGAGGGCCATTGTAGATGCTCCTCCTTCTGATTCTGATTCACTAAGCTTATTTAGTAAATTCCCTTTCATGATTATATATGTGCACACAACATCATATATCTATATAGAAGATATAGATATCTGATGTAAGTCTTCTCAGAGTACCATCAATTAATGTAAATGAGTAAGTCGCAACCTTTTTCAGTCTTTTCATACTCACGTTGCTCAAAGTTCAGCTTTGTGGGAATTGGCCTCTCTCGAGTCTCATTCCTGTTCTTTAGCTAATACAGAGGCTGGACACAATTTCTCCCAACAGTTAATAAGAAAAAGATAATTTCCCACACAAAAAGTCAGTGTGTTGTTTTCAGGATTCTAAACAGATATCAGGCAGCAAAAACAAGAGACATCTATTACTTAAGGAGAGATTGATAACAGGGAGATTTCACAATACCTTTCTTTCTCTTCCTTTGTAAGTTTTCCATCCTCAATATTTCTCAACATAATACTATTGTCATTGCCTCTATGGCAGGAGACACAGGTTCACATCAGTGAGCAAGTAGAAATGAGGATTGTTTTGTCATTGACATATTTTGCTTTCTAAATAATTTTATTTTGTGCTAAGAGAACTCAAAAATATCAAGGTCCAACAAAACAGCACAATTTACAAATATATACGGGATGTAAATTCAGCTTTGGAGCACCCCACCATCAATTTGAGCCAAATACATACATCATTTATTTCCTCCACGAGTAAAGAAGAAAGAGTTTTAGTCTCAGTTACATGATCAGTAAATAGTTCGTTTTTTATCCTCTTCTCCTCTTTCCTCTCTCTCCCTCCATCTCGTGGTGCCTTCCCTTTTCCAAAAGATCTAGCTCCCTATTTCTATAACTTTTTTTCCTCTCTCTTTTTATTTTGGGATTCTCATATGAGAAAAACCATGTGATATTTAACCTCATGTGTCTGATTTATCTCACTTAACATTATGGTCTTATGGTGCATTAAATTTCCTACAAATGACTAAAATTTATCTTTCTTTATGGCAGAGTAGTATCCATTATGTATAAATACCAAATTTCCTTTATCTATTCATTTGTCGATGGACATATAGGCCACTTCCAAGATTTAGCTATTATGTCTTGTGATGCTATAACATGGGTATGCATGTATTGTTGTAATATGATGTCTTTAACTCTTTTGGGAGGATACCTAGAAAGAGACTAGCTGGGTTGAGTGGGAACATTTCATTTTTTTTAATTGTTTAAGCACATTAAAAACCAAAAAATAATTAGAGAAAATAAAGATTGTTGTACATTTTTGGTAATGTTGCAAACTTCAAATTTTTCTGTAGAAGCCTTTTCTGACAAACTTGATTTTACAGAAGAATGGTAGTCAAACTGCTAGGCTATTTTTGACAACATATTTTCTTGTGGTGTGATTTTTAAATAGCCTTTTATTAACATAATGATTATTTATTTTGTGGTAATGGGGATTGAATCTGGGTCCTCCAGCAGGCTAGGGAAGAGAACTATCACTTGAGCTGTATCCTCAGTCCTTTGATGGCAATAAATTTTAAAGAGCTTGGCCAGTCACTTAACAGTTTTTAGCTCATTTTTCCAGTGTACAAAATTAAGACAATAGTATTTCTCTAAACTCTTTTACTGGAATCAGAGTACAACAAATAAGATGATAAGGAAAAAATATTTTAGTTTGTAAATAGTATGTATTGCAAACATGTACAAAAATAAAGGACTAAAAAAATGTTTCACTGCACAAGTATGATGCTTACCATCAATACTAAAAGGGGTATTATATTAATGTAGCTATATAAGGATTTTAATTTAGAAATATTAACTGAGGATGCTAATGTAAAATACTTTATAAAGTTTTTCTTTTACAGAGAAACAACTTTTGGATCAATATTTTATTCATAAGTCTTTCCAGGCTAGCTTCAACGTTTTCAATTCAGTCAGTAAACTCTGTTTCTTCCCAAGAGTAGGCAACATTTAATAAACCACAAAATATATTTTTTTCTTTGAAAGCAAGATAATCAACTGCCAGAGATATAAAAATATAAGACATATTAAATCAATGTCAGTATACTTAAAATAAAAATAATTTTACCCCTGTTCTATAATCAAGCTTTAGTCAAATTTTATACTCAAGAATAGAAGAAGCTTTGATATTTTGTCTTCAAAAATTCATTAAAATATATTATACATTTTATTTATTTAAAGGTTAATCATATTATTGTATGTGAAATTCAACTTCTACTTCCTATCTGAATCTCATAAAGAATCTAAAGGATTTTCTTTTTTTTCACACAAGTGTCTGGCACAAGAAATTCCTACAATATTATAAACAGAGCCCTTAAATTACATTCCAAGACAAAGCAGATCTCTCTAGGGTACGTGATGTTCTAGGATCTTGGGAATTTACACTTTCAAGAAGTTCCACCCTATAGAATCCATTTTTCAGTCTGTCTCTAATGCCAATAAACAACACACAGGCAATTTATAACGCAGTAAACAGACACTTGGATTGGCCTTTCTTGCTGAGCAGTTTAAACAAGGCCACTAAAACAATGACACTCTGAAAATAACCTCTTTCATCTTGAGTATAAGCAATCGATATTAAGACACTAGAATTACTATAACACCAGGATAAGTAGTTTGAAAATTTCTTGCTCTAGAAACACTAGCAGGGGCTAATATTTAGGGGAAATAATGCACACTATGGAAAATATATTATTATAGAACTATGTAATACATAAATATTAAAGTGTATGCATTGTATTTAAAAACAAAGGAGAAATTTATGCAAGATATGATGGTTGTATGGATTAAAGTTTTAAGATAAAATTGTGTGACAAAAATTATTTGAACCTATAAATAATTAAGTAGATCCTGTAGTTGCTTTGGCCAAATTCAGAGTACTTTAGCAGTTGTTTCATTGATTTGCCATTTTTACAAATGATTTTAAATAAATCTACTAGTTAAATTTATGTGTGTCTTACAGAAATTGTAAACCTTACAATAAATCATGTGTGGGTTTTTCCTGAAATAAATATGAGATCTACTTCATTAAAAGTGCAATTCAATTTCACTTCAGCTCAGAAGATGAAATATTATATTGACTATTTAAATATGCTCTAAAAGTAGTACGAGCATTATTTGGATGTGCAGTATATCAGACAGTCAATTGGAAAAAGTCATGGCTTTATATATAATAATTTCTCAAGATAACATATTCAGGAAGGATTTTCTTCTAAAGGAACATCAGTGTCTACAATGTTTATGTGTTTATGAGTGTGATTTAAAAGGGCAAACAGTGATGCATAGAGTCATGTTTCTGAGAGGTACAAAAGAAAGCCATATCTTTTTTTTTTTTTTTTTTTTTTTTGGTGCTGGGAATCGAACTCAGGGCCTTGTGCTCGGAAGGAAAGCACTCTAACCACTGAGCTAAATCCCCAGCCCCCAGCCATATCTTAAATGAGAAAGTTATCCAAAATTTGTAGATGTTGGTATAACTGTAAATATACTTTATTCTCAAAGAATGAATAAGATAACATCCAAATAACAAAAAAAAATCATCAGTCTGTATCTTACCAGCAGTATTTGGAAGTTTTTGAAAAAAAGATGATTTTGTTAAACTACATGTGATAATTTAGCAGCAATTTTTAATTAATCATATTAGAAATTCTCATTTATTGAATGAGTCTAGCAAGCACTGTGTTACTGTAGTGAATACATTATCTCATCTAAATTGCAACAATAGAGTAACTTAGATGGGTCCCATATTACTGAAAGGAGCTTGAAGTTTAGAATAACTGTCATAATTTTCTCGCTACAGTAACCTACATTGCCCTAAAATATTAATTAGCATATAAAAGTACAGTAAATAATAAACTTGTATTCTTTTGACAACAGAATTATCAACTAGTTCTTGTTTAATTTTATTTATCTAGCTCAAAATCCGATCTAGTTAGCGGGCTTTTTTCCAAGACAAGTAAAGCAAATTAAGAAGAAAACGTGCAGTTGAGTTACTGATTTTCATAATCTTTTCCTCTACAAGGCATTAAAGAGCATGAAAATGTAAGGATCACAGGAAGGGGAAAATGATAGTACCCAAATTTATTTCTATCTGTGGTTACTTCTTCAGACTCTGAATTAACTATTGTTGTTTAATTCATTGTAAATTTGGACAAGAATTTAAGTTTTATATAGTATTTTAGTATGACTAGAAAAATATCTCACTACCATATTTAAGAGAATTTGAAACTATTTCTTCCATTCTTACTTCGCACCAATTATACACTCATTTGTGCCATGTACAGTGCTTACAGAGTTTTTAAAAATGTTTTAATGTGTTTTCACAACTGTTACTTATTTTTAAATACTTCTTGGAGGATGAAAAAGCAGAGAGAGTGCCATTTTATAAAAAGAATGCCGATAGTTATTTTAAGTTAATTGGAGAATATAGTGGAAATTCACATATTGGTTTTGATCCTATTTTTTCTTTTTGTTTTTTTCAGTTACATATATAATTCGAGGTTTTTACTTGTCTTTTAATTTGGCTTAACAATTACTGAAATAATACTCATATATCTTAGTTGAATGAAAAATGTCTTGCAATTTGACAGTGTTTCTCTCATATTACTTAGTTAATAATAGTTTTACTTAGTTCATTTAAATATCTCTACACAGACCATATAATTACACAATCGATGACTGCATAATTCAAAAAATTCTCCTAGAAGTTGTCTTTAGTTTCAGTTGATTTAAGCACATTTCCCCCAGAACCTTCAACTCCTCGAATACCTTAACACTGTTTATCCTGCTACCTCTTAGACTGCAGCGTCTTTGTCTCCACAGCTAGGTGCTCTTATTCCTGCTCTTCACCTTGTATATAATTTCTAAGTTCATTCAATAAACATCTTTCTTTCTTTCCATCACAGCTTCACGAAATCATCCAGATTACCCTACTACCCTTAGGCACATGACTTCACACTTCCCTAGTCAAAGTATTTTTCTTTCTAGGTTTTTAAAAAATAAATATTTTACTATCAACCACATATTTTTCCCTAAAATTTTGTCTTTGGTTTTATAAAACAAATAGTTTCAAATATAAAGTCTAAACCAGGCATGGTAGCACATGCCTGTAATCCCATAGTTTGAGGATGCTGAGGCAGGATGATTGCAACCTAAAGTCCTGCCTGGCAATTTAGTGAGAACCTTTGTCAAATAAAAACAATTTTTAAAAAGGGTTGGAGATGTAGCACATATATACATACATACATACATATATGTATATATAAAACAAATTTTATTTTTTACTTTAACTTACTTTTCATTTGGAATCTATTTGTAAGGCAGATATGAGATAAAAAATATTTTGGTTAACACTATGCAAATATATGCCTATTTTTAAGTTACGATTTTACTGAACTTTAATTTTAGATAATAATGTTACAATCTATTTTTTTGATTTATCCAAAAGACAATCAAGATAATCATTAAAGACAATTTTATAGAATTATACAAAAATGAGGATTTGTCACTTTCCAATACTATTTTAATTTTTAAAATATTTATTTTATTTTGCATTAGATAAAATTATGTGAACAACAAAATAAAGATGGTAATGTCAAGCACTTATAAATTACTCCAGAACAATTTGACTATCATATTTTACAATTAACTGTGATAGTGGATACTAGTGATTATTTTCTCTGATGTGGAAATACGACTAATTTTTCTAATCTAAAGATAGCAAAACTTTTGTTTACTTACTTCATTGTTTAAATAATAGATGACCTGCCAGAATTATATTTTCCACAACCTCTTATTTTCTACGAGCAGAGTTACTATAGGAATTATTACTTTAAAGATTGGTGAGCATGACCTATAAGAGACAAGCTGTTAATTTTCAGAAAATGTATGTAACCTTTCCTATTTTATTTTCAGTTTCTTATTTAACATTTTCTTAACGCTTTTTTGAGGGTGAGAAAGAAGACATTGCATCCAATTGCAACATGATATAAAGCAATTTCAATAGAAACAAATTTTCGCATAACCAGAATGTTGGAATTATCAGACAAAGGCTTTAAATTTGTGATAAATATGTTCAAAGATTTAAAAGATTGTACTAAGATAAGGATGTATATTATAACCTTTCCTCAGCAACTACCAAAACACTCAAGCTAAGAAATGTAACTTAAATGCCAGCAGAAGAATTAAAACCAAATACTCAAATAACAGTCAGTCCAAGTAAGTTAAAAAGGGAAGAACATGCAAGAATCACAAGGAAAAATGTGACTGATAGAAACTAGTAAAATGAAAGATATAAATGCAAACTTAACAAAAAACTAATAAATTATAAATATATTAAACTCTCCAACCTAAAGGCCTTCTTTTTCAAGACAGTGAGATCTAAAACTATACATCCACTGTCTATAAAATATGGAGTTTTAATATAAAGATGTCTATTTCTTGAAAACAGATGGATAAAAATATATGCAAGTAAAAATGTATAAAGAGCTTGAGTGACTGTATTAATATAAGCCAAATTAAACATCAAGAAAAGCAGCATGACCAGAAATAAAGTGGAACATTTCATATTCATAAAAGGGTCAATTCATTAAGAAGACGTAGATGTCCATAAATATGTATTTGCCTATTAAGTGAACTTTGAAACACATGAAACTAAATTGAGAAAAAGTAAAGGAATCAAACTCAAAGTGATATTTAGAGATTTTCCCTCTTGATAATTTGTAGAGTATTCAAGTATAAAAAAAAGTATTTGGAAGACATGGGCAACACTTTTAACTAATTTGAGCTAATTCTTACATATAGAACAGATATTATTAAACATTTTACAGAAACATAACTACAATATTATAAACAGAGCCCTTAAATTACATTCCAAGACAAAACAGATCTCTCTAGGGTACGTGATGTTCTAGGATCTTGGGAATTTACACTTTCTTCCCTTTCCCAATATAATACATTTTAGTCTTTATTTACACTTCAGTTTCTCACACCAGAGAAACTATGCGGTATTTAAACGTGTGTCTGATTTATTTCACTTAGGAGTACGGTCTCAAGATGCATCCATTTACCTAGGGATATCTCAAGCTTATCATTCTTTATGGCAGAGTACTACTCCATTGTATTAAAAAAACCACATTTTCAGGGGCTGGGGATTTAGCTCAGTGGTTAAAGTGCTTGCCTAGCATGCATAAGGCCCTGAGTTTGATCCCCCGGCATCCCAAAAAAACAAAACAAAAACCAAAAAAAACACATTTTCTTTATCCATTCTGCTGTCGATGGGCATTTGAGCTGCTTCCAAGATTTAGCTATTATAAACTGTGCTGCTATAAACATGGGTGTGCATATATCACTGTGGTATAATGCTTTTAATTCTTTTTGGAAGATTCCAAGAAGGGGAATAGCTGGGTCAAATGGAATCTCTAGTCCTAGCCCCCTGAGTAATCTCCACACTGATTTCCATAGCGCTTGCACCAGTCTACATTCCCACCAACAGTGGAGATGGGTTCCTTTTTCTCCACAGCCCCTCCAGCATTTGTTATTGGCTGATTTATTGATAATAGTCATTCTTTCTGGAGTGAGGTGGAATCTCAGGGTTGTTTTAATTTGCATCTCTCTAATGACTAGTGATGTTGAACATTTTTTCCTATGTCTGTCTGCTGTTTCTACTTCATCTGAGAAGTGTCTATTCATTTATGCTGCCCACTTTTGGATTGGGTCTTTAAATTTGGGGGGGTCTGATTTTTTTTGAGTTCTTTATGTATCCAAGATGTTACTCCTTTGTCAGAGGAATAGCTGGCAAAAATTTTTTTCCCATTCTGTGGGTTGTTTCTTCGCTCTGTTGGTAGTCTCTTTTGCTGTGCAAAAGCTTTTTAACAAGATCAGGTCCAAGTTATTGATTCTTTGTGATATTTCCTGGGCAACTGGGGATTTGTTCGTAAAGTCTTTGCCTACACCTATACCTTCAAGAGTTTGACCTATTCTATCTTCCAATAGATTTAGTGTTTCTGTTTTAATATTTAGATCTTTGATCCACTTTGATTTTAGCTTAGTGCATGGGGAAACATACGGGTCTGGTTTTAACCTTCGCATGTGGAGAGCCAGTTTTTCCAGCACCATTTATTAAAGAGGCTAAGACTCCATATTTAACAAACATACTGAAAAACCTGAGGTTTTCCCCTTTCACTAGGGCAGACTCACCTTGGTAAATGCTGTCAGGTACCTACTAAGAAAGTTCAGAGAAATATTTACTACACATGTTTTGTGACATTGTAATGACCTTTAAGATTGGACTTTCCTTTCATGAACAGTGTGTCTGTAAACTCGTACAGATATGAAAACTGTCTGCAGGTATGATATTCTCCATGTGGCAGCTAATGTCAGATAGTATTTTCCAGTCTTGATTTTTTTCTGATTATAAAAACTAAATATAAATCCAGTTGACTAAGCTGTCTTTATCACCAAAAGAACAGCATGTTCTATTGGCCATTTGACAGATATCTGCAGATCTCATAATTTCATTATTATTCTGTCAGTAATCAGGGTTCACCTTGTCCCTAACAGTTGGCATTTCAAGATCATTTTAGGAACAGTAGTATCAGCAAGCCCAGATCAACCTCCCTCACTCTCAGTCTTTGTCTGCAGAGCACAACCACTTATCAGCTTCAACATATCCTAAAATGTCCTCTGAACGAACAGATCTTTTGCCATATTAGTAAAGACTTCACCAAGAGAATGTCTTATTCTCAAGCCAAAATAATAAATCAATCCTAACATTCCCATTTCCTTGAATTCTATTATCATTGCATTAATATGATACCAAGAAACTTCTGGCATGTTTGAGAAACCCTAGGTACAGAGCTGGTTGGCCTGGCAGCATCTGCAGACTTCGGGGAGCCTAAAATACTTCGGAGTCAGTTAACTTTGTTTTCAGTATTCTGGTCCAGAAAGGGTCGGCTCTAAGAAGGAATTTGATAAGCACCTAAAGTTTGTGTTCAATACAGAGACTAAGACATACTCAATCTCTCCACCAGTCTTTTTACCCACCTTCAACACATTGTTGTCCTTGCCACTCACCTTATTAATAGCATCTGAACTTCCTAGCACACTTTCTTTTAGCACCTCCCCTTTCATTTTTCACATTGGAAACAGATGATTTTGAAGCCTAAGTCTGATTTTGCTTAACATTTTATAATAGCATCTCACTATTCTTAGTAAAATATGCTAACATTTACCTGGCTTATAAGACCCTGTACACTTTAACCTACAATTTCTAGTTCTTCTGATGGATCTCCTGCGGTCTACTTCCTTATCTCCTGGATCCAGCCATTTTGGCTGCCTTTCAATCACTTCTATTCACAAAACTTCTTCTGCTGCAAGGACATTAAACTTTATCAAGTTAGTCCCCACTTGGCTGGTTGGAATTTATGATTCTCTGAAACATTTTCCTGAACTATGTATTGGTGGCACAACTTTTAAGTCCTTTTGTTGAAACACCCCAGATAAGATAAATATCTGTGCACCAAATTCCTAAATCACTATAATTAACTCTAAAGTCTCCAGTCATTATCTCACTAAATTTATTTATGGAACTCGTGACCAAAAAAAAAAAAAAATCTGTCGTCAGTCTACTTTTTAAAATACAATTTGTTTTACTTTAGGCCTCTACGCTTATACAGTGTATCTATTGATACATATGTGCGCACGTGTGTACAGACATCCTTTAGCCTATCTAAAGCATAAACCTTCTTTAACCATAAACATTTCACTAAAATATTTCAGCTGACACTTGAAGCAAAACAGTCCCTTCTTTAACTCAGACAAATTTTCTTCTGTTTCTTTCTTTTTTACTAATTTCCTCTTCTCCGTTTTTCTCTTTCCTCTGTGTTTCTTAAATCAGCAAATGAAGCTATTGCAAAAAATTTTATCTATAATTAGATAAGGAATTTGGAATAATGATTAAGATTGGGAATCTGAAGTAGGAGTAAACACATTTGGAATCGAGCTTTACCATATTCTAGATATGAAGATTTTAGGCAAGTTACTCCAACTCCTGGGTCTTACATTTATTGTTTGTAAATTGTTAATTAAAAACAATAACACCTACTTTGCAGGATTATTATGGATACTGACTTCCATATATATGATACTTAAAATGGTAATTCAGACATGTAATAAATACTTTTATTATGATAGCATTTGGCACAGTTAAAAGGTGTTCAAGAGTAAAAGATTTATGTGATAAAATACCTAACAGAAAATTCAAAGTTTAAAGAAAAATTTGGAAAGCAATTGTTTTAATTTAATCAGAATTTTGCATGGCACCCCAGGTGCAGGAATATGACACTGTGGTCAAAAACAGGAAACAGCAACAAGCTAGCAGAAAGCTGTAGACAAGCCCCATGAAACCTAAAATGTTCTGTTGTCTGTGTGCACTCAATTCAGGCAAGACCCCACTAAGAAATGCAGGACCGATTTCAGATTCCCAACTGCTTAGCTATCAATAGAATTATTTTTTATCAGGGAATGTGCCATCTCTTCCCTGCACACAGTTCTAATTGGATATCAGACTTCATATTTCCTCTAATTGAAATTCTCTTTCCATATCACTGCCCTTTTTACCTATTACTCATATTTCAGATCTCATTATAAACGCACTTCCTTTGTGAAGACTTTCTGACCCTATTAAGAATACTTTCATGTAACCATTATCCTCTCTTAGCAACCTGTACTTCCTGATTAGAAAATTCATCATACTTTACCATAATTATCTGATTTTTCTGACTCATTTGCTTGATTCTCATTTCTTTCAGAAAAAAGACAGTATCTGCTATCCTAAGTGTTATGTTCCAGTCAATTAGGACAGGGCTGGATATAAAATATTAACAGGTGCTCACCAAATATCTGAAAAGATTAATTAAATGAGACCATATTGGAGAGAGGATATCTACCTTATCTCTGTATTTTGCCTTTATGATTCATGAATTGCTGAACTTTACATTTATTTCAAAAATTGATTCGCTTAATACTGTAACATATTTAGCGCCTCTATTGTGCTTTTGAAACAAAAAACAGCCAATCATATTTTCCTTCACCAGTAATCTTTCTTACACATTTTCATAATAATGCTTCTTAACCTATTCAACCTCATCAAAAGTCTTTTTCAATACTATTAAAGATGAGTTGAAGAAGTATAATTCTTACATTTCTTATATAAAAACTGTTTGAAAGGGCCATCATTTGGTCCAATGCAAAGACTGTTTCCTTTTTCTGCTTCACAGTAATGTTTTATAAGTTATGTGAATTATTCATATGATATTCATAAGATCTCACTAGTCTTTACCAAAAATCTACATTAACCTGGTCCTGACTTGGCTGTCACATTGTTTCCCAAGAGGAATCAAATGGAGGATTACACACCAAGAAACAAAGGAATCAAACTTGTACGTTAATTATAACTTGACTTTTGGTCCCAACCATTATGTAATGCACTAATGATGTGAATGCTCTGACCTGGAACACATGGAACCCTCTTTTGCCTCATTTGCTCTAGACTAGTACTCAAAGCCAAAGTGAATATAGTAATCTATTTCCCCTAAGCCGTGCAAATATTAAAATTCACAATTCTGTTGTGGTGAGATGTTCCAGTACTTGAGAATATGTATCTGGAGAGAGAGTAGGAAACAGTAATCATTTCCAATGTCTAGAATTTCCCACCTGTTGCTCCTAAAATACAGTGACAACTTTTGGCAATGCTGTTGTGTTATCACAAGATGGAAAAGCAGGAGATAACAAAGGTGGATGGAGGGGAGAAGGGTAAGTTTATCAGTCAGTGCTTACTAGAGAAACAGATTTAATGCAAGATATATGCAAGAATCTACAAGATCGGCTGCCACAGAGTCAGGTGTGGAAGAGTGCAAAAGGTCTGCCTGCACACTGAAGACCCAAAGGATCCAGTCAAAGCCCTAGAGCTCACTGTAGTGTCCCGTGAGAGTCCACACTAGGAGCCTGAATGGTCTGGGAAGGAAGGCTGAAGAGTCTGTGCTGGAAGCCAGGCAATGACATCCAAGGTGAAGGCAAACTCTGGAGCTCCTCCAAAGAAACGGAAGTAAGCCTTCCTTTTTCCTTTCCCGTTACACCATCCAGGAGATGAGCTGTACTAGGGTGGGTCTTCTGTCTTCAGTAAATCCCCTCAGCCACACTCAGAACTATGCTGATCTCATGTAGTAGGGCATTTCTTACTCAAGTTGACACAATCGGCTAACCGTCACAGTAAGAAAGAGATGAAGAATGAAGGCAAGAAGGACTCAAGGAAACATGCAGGCCGGGCCTGCTTACCATAAGCAAAGAGTGTATTTTTTGAAGAGAGTTGTAACACAGTTTCTCAATCTCTGTGATCTTCACCAAGGTGGCCTCGCCACTCTCCAAAGAAGGTACGAAGTCTGTCTCTCCATCATACTGAAGCTGAGCAGGCCCTGTAACTGCTCTGGTTAGTAAGTGACACTACACCCTCCCTAATGCTCCTTCTAGGCATAGCTGCTATCAGGCCTGGCAGTTCTTGCTTCCTAATGCCTTTTGTGATACCTTTTGTACACTTTTGGAATACTTTCTCATCATCCCGTCACCGTGTTTTGAAAAGATGAAGTTGCATAGAGGGGCTTGGCTTCAGTTACCAGGCCTAGCTTAGCATTCAGGTGTCACCTGTCCATCATGAGAGCGAATCTTCTAGAATATGCAGCCCAGTTGAGACTGAACCCAGATGATCTGAGCCTCACCTAACATCCAACAGCAACTCTGTGCAAATCCCAAGGCAGAAACACTTGGCTGAGTCTAGTCAGACCATAGTTGTAAAAGACGATAATAACTTGTTGTTTAAAGGCATGATTTTTGGTTATTATGCACCAGTATATAACCAGAACAAATTTGTTAACTTAAAATACTTCACACTGGATTTGGTACTGTAGTGAGCATAACAGAAGACTGTTCATGGATCTAAATGAAACTGAGGAAATTATAATCGGATAACAGAGAAAAGAGTTTGTATGTTATGTAGTGGCAGGAAGTTCAGTGAAATTTTTATGGTAAGATGAAAAAAAAGTACCTCATAAAGTTATGGCTGTAGTGAAGGACATTTTCAGGCATGTGATTTCTTTCAGCTTCATATGTTAATGTAGAGAAAGGGAGAAAGAACTGTTTTGATTTTGAGCGGAATCTAGAAAAACTATAAAACAGAAGTTTTGGATCCCTGGTGTTTCATAATAGCACAGTTCTCAAGCTGTGAAATAGCCTCAGGTAGAACATCAAATCTGGGGTCTGCCAGCAAAATGTGGCCTCGGGGTAAAATTAACATCAAGAGTATGTATTTAACCCTTTGTTAAGACTTCTAAAATTTAAAGAGATACCTCACAACTCTTGAACTAAATTAAAATGTTTCTACGAATCTTGAAGATCCTGTCCTATGGGACAATAGCTTCATAGCCAGGTCGGAGAAGAAACAACATTGGCTTGAGAAGACTGTACATGTGTGTTCTGTCTAATGAAATTAACTATACTTTGATGATAAGAATTCCATATAGTATGAAATTCTATATCAATACCATACAGTAGGGTACTGTATCAATTCTATATCAATACCATATAGTACAGTGTTGTATCAATTCCATAGCAACACCGTATAGTATGGTACTGTATCAATTTGGAATGAAAAGAACAGAAACAGCTCACAATGAAGAGAGGTCCCTGAACCTCTGCACTTTCCCTGCAAGCGTAGGCCATTTCTTACAGAAATGTAGATCACCTCACAGGACACAGCCAGGCTCTCTAAGCACCACTGTCAGGGAGCAGGACTTGACTCTCAGGAGTGGTGACACATGCCATTCTGGGTTTCAGAATTGCTTTGGGTTAGTGACTGCCATGAACTTCCTATTCCATGTCCCTTATTGAACTCAAGAGCATACTGTGAATATAATATGTATATAAACATTATATGCTGAGTCCATAAACTAAAGCTTTTTTTTTTTTTGATTCAGGGTCTTGCTATTAGTTCAGACTGGCCTTGAACTCACTATATAGCCCAGACTGGCCTCGAACTCTTGGCACTCCTCCTGCCTCAGCCCCCCAAGTGCTGGGATTACAGGTGTGCACCACCATGTCCAGCTTAAAACACAGTTTGATCAAGACGCAGTATTTAAGGAACATCTGAGGAGTCTACATGCAGACCTGGTTTAGATCCTGCCCTCATGGATGGAATGTCATAATGGATAAGACTTTAGTGAAATTCAGGAAGAGATGAGTACATTGTGCTTGTTGGAGGGATATGAATTGTTTTGGTAAGAGAGAAAACTGCAACTTACTATATTTTCCAAAATTAATCATAATAATATTTCCCATCCCATATGCAGTTCCGCAAGGCGATCTTCCCAGCCCATCGACAGGTGGGGTCCGTTTGTCCACACTTTTGAACATGAAGGCATGACTCACAGCTGCCTTGACCAATAGAACATGACTGAAGAGATGCTATGTCACTTCCGAGCACAGCTCTTAATTTATCTGGAAGTTTCAACTTCTTCCTCCTTTAAAATATTCTCTGGACTTTTTTTTTTAATTTTATTTTAATGGTACATTTTCGATGAATATAGTGATAACATTCATCATAGGGGATTTGTACCTGTACATGACATATCTTGTTGCTTCTTTTTTTTTTAAACTCAGCTGCCATGCTAAGAAGTCACAGCTATAGGAAGAGACCCTGTGCAGTGGGTTACATAAAAATATGACTCCAGCCAATAACCAACATCAAATGTCAGCCATGTGAAGGATCCCTTGTGGACAGCCAGCCCAGGCAGGTAGACTTTGCCTCAGCTGACATCTGATTGCAAACATATAAGAAATTCTAATACAGAACCATCCTGTCAACCAACAGAGCTGTGAAAGATGATAATTTCACAAATGTTGTTTCGTGCTATTTCTGGTATAGTAGCTTGCAACACAAAAATACGGACTAACAAGAGGAGAAACCGAACTGTAGTTAATTGTAGACCCTTTCATAGCTCCTCTCACTGGGAATAAAATTCCAAGTTTTCATGAGTAATAAGCTTGATGTAATAATCCTTATTCAATGACTGCTACTATGTACGAGTTGTTTACACAATTTATCCTACTTATTCTACAGAGCAACTCATGAGGTAAGAATTATCATTATATTATTCTCATTTTCCCTCTTTGATAGATAAGTAATTGCGACTTGGTGAATTTAAACATTTCAAGCAATGTCAAAGACTTGTTAGCCAGTTGCAGATTGGGGATCCCTATCAGATTTGTCTGATACCAAAGCCCATGATTTTTTACTATTATATTACATGCACTATGACCAGAATGATCATCACTGTCCTCCAATAAGCAGTAATGCTTCTGGTATTTGCAAGGAAGGCAAGCAAGACTGTTGAGTAAAGCCTAGAAACAAACGCTAAGTCTGCTGAGTTCTCCTCTCTCATCTCTAGGAGAGGTGATGACAAAATACCAGTAAAATAAGCCAGCTTCCTGAGAAGTTGAGTAAGGTAGACAGGTGGTAAGCAGTCCAAGCAGGTAACTCTTCAGTTTCTGGTATCTCCTATGCACCAGGGCCAGCTTCCATGACATGGTGTAATGAGACTATGTTCAAAGTCCCGCCTGGAGCTATTAAAATATGCATCATTGCTGATGCATTAATACAGTCACAAGGTGAAGGACAGAGGTCACAATTTCTATCTTTATTGGCACATGTACCTTTGACCAACACACTAAACGTACATTGTAAATATCTATAGCTTCTCAGGTATTTGACTACCATACATGGAAAAGGCAGTTAAATCTGGTGGAATAAGAAAAGGTTCAACCCATTCCATGATATCATACTGCCTTCACCTCTGCAGCTTCCAAATAGAACAGGTTCTTTGTTTTCACATTTGTAGGCTGTGGATCACATCCCGTATATACACAATCTTTCAAAAATCTTTGGTATGTACATTGTGTAGATAGAACTTTTCAGTCTTATGTAAATTATCCTTATTTTCATATTGCTTTACTTATTACAGAATCATTGCATATAATCCTTTTAGCAAGCTTCCAGGAGGGTGTGATTATCCACATTTTTACATGTGAATACACCAAAACTCGCCATGGTTGAATAAGATGTTCCAGGAAATAGGACAGAGAAAAGACAAAGAGTGTACAGCCTGCATATTTTGCTTTTTAGCATATGCTCTAGCCCTTTATGAGATAATACTTATCACACATTTACAAAAAGAAAAGTACATGCCATGGAGAAGGACTGTTATTGTAAGCAAAATTACTGACTTTAGAAATCTGCTTGTTAACTCATAAATTTGCAACTCGAGTATCTTTGAGACTTAATTCATCATCTACAAATCGGCAAATACTCATGATGAATGCAAAGCACTAACAGGCAACAAAGCATGAAAAACCAGGATATCTAAAACAAATAATACTAATCTCTTCCTCAAAATTTGCTTTCCTTTTTTCCTGTAATTTTATTCAGGTTTAATAGCCCTTATACGTAACTTTAAAATCAATCTTTCACTCTTCCTTTTTCACTCAAATTTTTATTGAGTTGCCAAATAATACCAATTCTGTAAATTACCTATTACAATCCTCCAGGGTTTTAAAATTTTATATAGCTAAAAAAATAGCTTCTTCTTTCTTGATCAACTGTAATTGCTTCTTTGCTTTTCCCTTTTATAAAAAACAAAAATGCTTCCAGAATAAAGTTGTAAAATTCTGAAGCTATACCTTCAATAAATAGCCACACGCAAGATTCCTTTCTGTATCCTAGTGACCGTGTATCTTCTTCTGAGAAGCAAGCTCTTCTTTATTGTTGAGAATATTTTTCACACTCTTATCCTATGTGCTAATACTCACAGTCTCTCAATGTTCTCTTTTATCCATGGCCACATAACACTTTGAAGTCATGGCTCATTTGCCATTCTTTCCTACTCTTTTTATGGAGTACTAACAATAAGTCGGGACAGTATTAACCCCTTCTTCTGCTGTGCTAGTTGTGTATTTATCAAAACACTACTCAACTCTGCCTTGAATTAAGCGATTTGAAAATAAACTTCTACTGAGCACAGAACAGCACAATGCACTGTTGTTTCCAAAGCTGCTTATATGTAGTATAAGTACAAATTTGTTGAAATGAAGACTAATTTCCTCCATAGTTTTTATCTATGTAAAACATTTTCATTTTGAATTCAGCCTTTATTCTGGAAAGATTCACTCTTACGGCTGCCCACATGAATGTTGGGCTGCACCAAGCATTTTCCAGTGAAGCCCAAAAAACAAATTAAAATGTGACGTTGAAGAATAACACCAGTCAAACATAATTCTAGAACTGGGCAAACAAGATACTTCTCATTTCTTTGGGGAGATTCTCTTTGCCAAGCCTGAAAGTGACGAAGTGTTGGTGTCTGTGAAAAGAGACTATGCATCTTGATTTTTTAGGTGCAAAGTGGCCATATATATGCATGAACTTAGTCATAATTTTCTAGTTACTCGGCACATAAAACTTACTTTGCCATTTTCCCTTTGGTTGGTTGATGTTTTTCATGTATGTGAACAATATTTCCTAAGTATATCTATATCCTAAGTCATAAATTAAGGCACATGTGCTTTATATAAAACTCAGTAGCATTACTAAAATCTGAGACAATCCAGGAAATGGTCAGATTTCTGCCAAAGTAATAAATGCCTGGAAGTTTCATCTTTGGCTGATTTAGTATGTAATTAATTTAATATTTATATATCCTTTTAATAATAACTTCTGTGCAGATTTTTTTTTCTTAAATTTATTACATTTGAAATAACTTTATTAACAAATTGGCAATTCACTCTAAAGGAACCTAGCCATTTTGGATTCTGAACTGTGCTGGAAGCATGTCATAAACAGTGCATAATACCCACCCAGAAATAAATTGGATTTTAAGTAGGATCATTTTTGAAAATTATATTTGAATCAGCATCTCTAACATAAATTCACAGGAAAATGAAATTAAAATGTAGATAAGAGCAGGACAAATATCACTTTATAATTCCACATACCTTTAAAATAAGTTATTTTTTAAATGTGCTTATCTACACTAGGTTTTTTCTACTATATACTGTAGATGAATAAGCTTTCAAATTATTAATGTAATTTAAAACATTTGTTAAAGTACTTTTTAAAAACTTGGGATGCTGCCATAATTCTCCACTGGTTGGTGTCTGATTCTAGCACTATTTCTGGCTCCCAATTACTAATGAAATCTACAGAATCAGCACCTCTAATTCACTACAGTAGGCCTCCAACTTGTGCAGTTGCAGACTGAATAGAATTTGCTGCACATTCAGTTATGGTGTCACAATGATTTATTTTCTTCTTTTACATGAAATTTATATTTTTAGTGTGAGAAAAAAACTTACAAATGAGAAAGAAATAAGCTGTGTCCCTCATGGCGAGAGCTATGCCTAGAGTATTAGCTGAACACCAGATGATCTCTTCCAAGTAGCAGAGCCAGCAAACCTCAAGACATCCCTCCCACCTTGTACTCCTGGCATCTCACACCACATTCAGACAGTTCTTACTTGGAAAAAACATAATGACACTTCCACAAAAATAAGCAATAAATAAGTCCTCAAATAGTTAATAAATTTGTAATTATAAATGATAGCTAATTGTCACAGCAGCACTTATGTAAAAAGTGTGTTTAATGCGCTAAACCAAATATGATTTGAATGTATATTTATAACATTTGTGAACGATTTGAAAACAAGAGATACCGTCCACATTTTAGCATGAAAGTCTATAATGTAAAAATTAGATCGCTATAGCACATTTGGTACTGCTCGGGAAAAGCAGAAGCCAAATTGGCTAGCACTTTCATCTTGGACTTTCTGGTCTCCAGAACTGTAAGAAAATAAATTTTTGTTGTTAATTTCCTGACTCTGTGGCATTTTGTTACAGCAGCCAGGGTTGACTAATAAAGTAATGTCATAAGAAAAAGAAGAATTGAGAGTCTTTTGTGCAGCTGAACTATATCAGAAGTGATATAGTGTTATTAGAAAGTAAATAAGATTTAGTTAAAAGTGTGTTTTGTAAAATTTAGGCAAACCACAATAAAAAGTTTAAAAAAATCGCCATCTAGGGGAATTTAGCTCATAGTAGAGCATTTGTCTAGCAAGTGCAAGGCCCTGAGTTTGATCCCTGGCACCAAAAAAAAGAAAAAAAACCACAATCTATATATTAAGAGAGGAAATAAAATGCAATCATGAAAATGTTCAATTAAAACCTGGAAAGGCAGATAAAAGGGGAGAGAACGAATCAGAGAATAAGGGAAACAAATAAATAATCTACAAAGACAGCAGATAATAATTCAACTATGAGAATAATCACTTTAAGTTTCAATGATCTAAAAATATCAATTGAAAAGCAGAAATTGTCAGAATGGGTTAAAAATAAAAAAGAAAAGGAAACAAGACCCAAAGATATGTTGTCTACAAGAAACACACTTTACATGTAAAGTTTAACTTTTCAGATAGGTTTAAAGTAAAGGGATAGAGAAAGACATGCTAGCACCAGTCCAGAAGATACTGTAATACTTGTCTTAATGTCACATAAAATATATTCAAAGAAGGATTGAAGACAGGAAGGTTATAAGGGATAGAGAAGAATGTCACATAATTTTAATAGGGCCAGTTCTCTAAAAGACAATTTTAAATGATTATGAACCAATAACAAGATGTCCAGTACAGTACATGAAGCAAAAACTGGTAGAACTAAAAAGAGAAGCAACCAAACCCCCTGTTACAGTCATAGATATCAACAATAGTTGTCAATAGTTGATAGATCAATAGGTCAGAAAATGAGAATGCATGTATAGTACATAACCTGCAGCCATAAACTTGATCTAACTGCTATCTAGAATACTCCGAGCACCAGCGGTAGAACACATATTCTTTTCAAGTCCACATTAAATGTTCATTAAAATAGATCAGGCCATAAAACACACCTGAATATTTTAAAGAATAAGAGTTACACAAAGTCAATTCTCTGTCTACAGTGGAATTAATTTAGAAATCAATAATAAAAAGATACATTTAGATCTAAGAGGGCCAAATAGAAATAGCCGTCCGTGTAGGTCTGAGAATGAGAAGAGTTAGGGTCAGCATGGGGAAACTATCCTGTGGAGGGAAAGGGAGAAGGATTCTGGGAACCAGTGGGGAAGTGACTGAAAACCAGAGCGAGCGGAAAATTGGAAAGACAGCACAAGAAGGGTAGAGAGCAGTTCATAACTTCAGGCCCATTGTCACTGGATGTGGGGAACAGGACTTTGCAAGCATAAAGTTACTGGGGAATGAGGTCAACCTCCAATGTTAGCCAGTGACCAGCAGTCCCATCTGCAAGAGAAATCCATGATCCATCCACGCTTTTAATCCAGTTAGGGGTTTGATCTGAGAATGAGTTCGCCAGCACAGAAGTCCAGCGTTACAGAGGAAATCCATCATATTACTCAGCGAACTCTCAGGGGGCTGTAATCAGAAACCATCCAGAGAGGGGCTTCACTGATTACTAGGGACCAAATTTCTCTGAGGATTAGAAGGCACAGTGACCACAACTGAGGCTCCCCGTGGCCCCTCTGCTACATTGACTAGGAGGGAGAAGGCCACAGGACACAGCCTTGGCTGAAGGGCAGGAGATGTCCCCTGGGAGACTCGAACAGCAAAGAGCACAGGCCGTGCTGAGAGGGTTGTGACAAGCCCAGTGGTCCCAGGTCCTGCCTCTGTGACTAAGAGCCAGAACAAGGTGCTTTGGAGAGGGAGCCGGTTTCAAGAGGTCAGAGCCGGAGCTGGTGGCTGAGAGGTGGTTCACAATCTACATGCCAAGAGAGGAGATAAAAAGGAATCATGGAAATATTCAGATAAAACCAGGAAAGGCAGATAAATGAGTAGAGGAAGAATCAGAGAACAAAGGCACTGAATCAAAGATCTACAAAGATTAGAAGGCACAGAGGTGCTTTTTGGGCACAGGACTCGGTGTTTCACTACTCTAGTGTCCTCTGAGGCTTCAGTTAGCCCTTTGCCAGGCTCCTCAGTGTGCTGTCTCCACACATCCAGGCTGATGATGCACTCAACAGCTGGGGCCCCCACACCACCAAAGTGTGAATAGGAAACGGGCTGCTTGCAGCACCCTAAACACGGGCTTCCCTGTCCAGCGCACAGATGGAAGGACTCTAGAGACCTGCCCTGTGTGGTCCAGAAAGCTCCACAGCTAGACAAGCTCAGTCCCGTGACACAGCCTCAGGGCACGCGCAGGGTTGTCTGCAGACAAAACGTTCCCCGCAGACACCATCAACATACCCTAACACTCCCTGCGAGAAACGGGAGCTGCCCACTGCATAGGGCCCTGATGGAGTGGTATAAACTCAAAGAGACCAAAACAGCAGCAATGTGTCATCACCCACCCAGCACCCCACGGAGTCTAACGTCACAGGGGCTGGAGAGACAGCTTCTGCTGTCAGAAGTAATTTCTGATTAGTTTGTTTTTATTTATCTTTTTGTTCTTTCCTTTTTTTCTCTTTTCCTCCATGTTTTTATATTCTGTCTTCTACAATTTTGCTTTACATTATTTTTTCATACTTTTATTGGTCTACTTTTCCTCTTTAATTGGATTTTTTCTCCCTATTCTCTTCCCTTTTTCTCATTTTTCCAGATTTTACACTTTGCTTCTTTCTCGCTCTTGTTATTCCTTTTTTCTTTACTTATTTCTTTTTTGTCTTGTTACATTTCGTTTTATTATTTTTTAACTAGTACATTGTATATTTTCTTCTTTTCCATTGTTATTTGTTGGGGTCACGATTTTATTTAAATTTGGTGGTATTTCCATGTCTAATTAGTTTATACTAATATACTGGGGATGGTTACTGTTGTTTGTTTTCGCCTTCTGAGCAGTGTTGAAGATCAAACCTGGCACCATACACACACTGGGTGAATGCTTAGCTACAGAGCTACACCCCTGGACCAGCTGAGAGGTACCTACCTCTAACTATGACCTACACCTACTTCAATCTTTACAAATTCTTCAGTTTAACCAACAGGGATAATTAAAGCACCTAACCAGTGAACTGGCACCAACTTGGCATAGCTAGACAGTGCTTGGAGTCCTGCTTCTGGACATCCATTCCCATAGCAAAGAGAAATACTACAGCTTTTGTAGACACCAAAGCTATGAAAGACCTCAGAATAAGTTACAGTCACATCCTTTCAGAAGGCACTCTGCAGAAAAATTGGAAGAGTGACCACAGAGGGTCCCCATCATACATCCTACTGTTGACAGCACACCTTCTTTAACTACCAGAGTGCTCCCACCTGTGTGAGATCTACAGTGAAAGTAGGTCACTCGGGATCTGATTCAGTATGTGCTGAGTTAGCCAATTCCCTTAATCATAAAGAAGCCACAGAGAAACTACACGATGAGATCCACTTGAAACTAAACTTAGAACTACAATATCAAACAGACCAATACCCTAGGGCAGAACCAGCACAAGCCAAAACCAAAACCAGTAGAAGGAAAGAAACAATAAACAGCAGACCTGAGAATAACGCAATAGGAACTAAAAAAATAATATAACAATGAAACAAGGAAGTTTTCTTAAAGATTAACAAGATCACAAACCTTTAGCCAAACAAACAAAAAAAGATGATCCAAATTAATAAAATTAAAGATGAAAAAGGAGATATTACAACAGATACTACTAAATCCAGAGGAGCACTGGGGACTATTTTGACAATTTATGATCCGATATATTGGAAAATCAAGAAGAAAGGAACAAATTACTAGATACACATGATGTACCAAAACTGAATAAAGACAATACAAAAAACAAACTGATGAATAACAAGCACTGAGAGAGAAACACTAAATAGTTTTCCAATAAAACAAAAGCCTCCAGGACTAGCTGGAATCACTGAATCAAGGCTAAATTTTACCAAGCCGTTAAAAAAGAAGTAACAGCAATCCTCCTCTAACTATGAAATAGAAAGGAGAAGGACACTTCCAAACTGATCTATGGGACCAACCTGATACCAAAACCAGATGAGAGGCCGGGTGTGGTGGTGCACATCTGTAATCCTGGCACTCCAGAGGCTGAGGCAGGAGGATTGCTGTGAGTCCAGCCTGGAATACACAGTGAGTTCAAGGCCAGCCTGAACTATATAGCGAGACCCAGTCTCAAAACAAACAACCAAACAAACAAACCAGATGAGAACACAACAGCAACAACAACAAAAGAAAATCATAGGCCAATATCCTTGATAGACCTTGATACAAAAATACTCAATAAAATACTGGCAAAGCATATTCAACAACACATTCAGATCATACATCATGATTGAGTTGGTTTCATTCCAGAGATTCAAAGATGCTTCAACATATGCAAATGAATAAACCTAATATATCATATAAATAGAATCAAAGATAAAAATCACTTGATTATCTCAATAGAGGCAGAAAAAAGCCTTTAACAAAGTTCAACATCATTTCATGATAAAAGCCCTGAAAATTCTATGTATAGAAGGATACTTCAACATAATAAATATTACATATGATAAACCCACATCTAACACCATATTGTTTGAGAAAAAACTGGAAGCATTTCTTTTAAAATTAGGAACAAGGCTGCACTGTCCATTTGCACCATTTTTATTCAGTATAATACATGAAATGTTAACCAAAACAATTAAGCGAAACCAAGGGGAGAAAAGGTACAAATAGGAAAGAAAGTAGATACATCTCCTATTCATAGATCGTAGGGTTCTATACTTTCAAGACCCTACACATCCACCAGAAAACTTTTAAACCTGATAAACAAATTAAGCAAAAGAGTAGGATACAAAATCAACATTCAAAAACTAGTAGCTTCTCTAGAACCAATAACGAACTCTCTGAAAAAGAAATCAGGAAAACTTCCCAATAGTTTAAAAAAAAAAAAAAACCCTTAAGAATCAACTCAACCAAAGAGGTGAAAGATCTCTATGATGAAAATTTTAAAACACTGAAAACATATATTGAAGAAGATACTAAAAGACAGAGAGACCTACCCTGTTCACGGATTGGTAGGACTAATATTGTTAGAATGATCAAGTTAGCAAAAGCAATCTACAGATTTCATGCAATCCCCAAGAAAATACCACTGACATTCTGCACAGAAGTAGAATTATACAGTTATTGACATTTTATAGGCTACAGTTATTGTTTTAAATAGCACAGAAAGGCTGTTTGAACCACTTCTCATGAACTGTGAATGCTGCTTTAGATTATAGTGAAGTTCAGGGTGTGATGAAGAGTTTTAGTGAGTATGAAAATTTAAAATAATAAACAAGTTTGCCTTTTCACAGTGGTAGACAAAAATTCCAATATTTTCACAATTTTCTTTGTACAAAGGAAAGGATAAAGGTGTGACAAAAACAAAAATATAACTAAAAACTTAAAATGGTCTAATAAAAGAGTTCAAATTAAGACATGAAAAAGTGGGTTTTAAGTACACTGTAGATTTAAATTTGTTGCATGTGGACTATGTAACATCATCTTATGAATTTAGAGATCCGGAGGGATACAGCACACTTTTTCTATCTGAACTAACAGCTTCAAACAATCCCAGAGGAGGGGTTTATTCATGAGTCATTTCTGCATTTTAAAGAGACATTTTTCATAAGGTAAACTTTGACAAATTTAGCTATTTGCTAACATAGAAGTTGCAATTTAAAAAACAGAGTACATGTCTGTATATGTTAGGAGCTATTCTTTGACTTCTGATATGGCCATTGAGTAAAAAATGTGTATTTCATGGAAGCAAAACCTAGAGTTAAAATTTTTAGGAAGGACAAACTTAACATATTAAAGTTGGCATCATACAAAGAAGAACCTCTGCACAGGCATTATATAACTCCAGTAGTTATTAAGTCATGGGACTCACAAAGCCACCCATTTCCCAAATCCATATCATTTTAAGCATCAGTGTCCTTCCATCCACAAATATTTCACCCTCTCTCTCAGTGATAGTTTTAAAAAAATAACCATACTACTATTTTATAAGAAAAAGTTGATTCCTTAGTATACTCAAATCCCTAGTCAGTGTTCAATTTATAACATAAATGTCATATTTCTTTTTTCTGTTTGTTTGAAAGAGTATCCAAATAAAGTCCAAAGTTTGATGGACATATCTCATATTTCTTCAATAACTTTTTTTCTCACTACTTCTTAGTTTAGGAAAATAAGTCATTAGTCTTCCTCTGTGATGTTCCTACATCTAGATTTTGCTCATTGCATTTACATATACACATATATATAATGTTTATGTTTCACTAATTTCTACATTTACCAAAAAATATACATAAACTTTAGCTCAAATCCTACTGCAGCTATGGGGAGGAAGATTGCCTAACTTTCTAGGTAAAATTGATGATCAATACTTAGATCTAATAAATTAATTAGGGTTTGTAAAATATTGTCATTCTAATTCTACTATTAATTCTTTTTTTTAATAATACTTTTTAGCCTGTATTTACACTTTCAGTTTTTCAACCCAGAGAACAATGTGGTATTTAAACATATGCGTCCAATTTATTTCACTTAAGAGTATGGTCTCGAGATGCATCCATTTACCTAGAAATATCTCAAGCTTATCATTCTTTATGGCAGAGTAGTATTCCACTGTATAAAAAAAAACACACACATTTCTTTATCCATTCATCAGTTGGTGGGCATTTGGGCTGTTTCCAAGATTTTCTACTATTAATTCTTAAACTATTATCTGAAACCATTCTATAAAAAAGGTCTCCCCCTCAACTATTATTCTTGATTTATTTTTATTTGATTTAATTTTAAATTAATTCATTGATTTACTGGCATTGTGTAACAATGAATAATTGAGATATCATTGTGAATTAAATATATTTTATAAACTTTAAAATTTAAAAATGCTATGTCTCAATCAAGGGCATTGATTTTTTATTATTGTGGTCTAATTGTTCCATATTTGGGCAACAGTCTAGTCCCATGAGCTCTTGAGTCCTTTTGACACAATCGGGAGTTTGAGTTTTTTATATTTCTTATAGAATACAATGCTACAGGATCATCTTGTGTATTTCCGGTCTCAGATTTGAACTTAACCATTTCTTCAAGGAATTCTGCATCTGCCTCTATTTCAACAGCGGCTAATGATCTCAACCTGGATGCAAGCGGTCTTCCCTGTTATTGTGTCATTATCTTTTAGCCTTTCAGCAGCGGGGTACAGACAGTGATTCTTAATTTATGACAAAAATGTATAAGGAGTTTATAGAAAGTATTAAATCTGCTACTACAAACTTTGTATTACTACAAGGTAAAAACTGAAGCTGTATTGAATAAATGAACCAACTATATTACTTAAATTTTATGAGCTTTTGTATTTCGGTGATTTTTCTTTAATTTACAGAAAATCCTGGCAAAAAGAAATAAATCAATCAGAATTCATTAAATCAAAATCAAAATTACTTTCACCTTAGGAGAGATTATTTACTTTAGTATGAATCTTTTGCAGATAAAAGAACTTATGCGCAGATGGAGCAACTTACATTTCTCAGCGATGTTGCCACAGCTCACAAGTAAGTAAAGATAAATTCATACCTCCTGCTTCCTAATCCAGTAATTCTTTTGGTTCTCTTTACAGCTTAACCTCATATTATTTGTTTCTTTATTTTTAAATCTTGAATCCCATGAATTCCTGTATGTACATAAATGTAAAGATATGGCACGGAAACATTACCTTTTCCAGACCATATATACTATTAGTGGATACCTACTAATAATTATTAATTGGTCCTCTTTTAAATTTTTGACATGGTTGTCTTTCAGCCAGTTATTTTCAAAATGTTTGTACTTGAAATTTGTTCAAGCAGAACTTTAAATTATCGGTTAGCCTGTAAAAATAAATTTTTTCACCCATCATGTTTAAAGTACTCTAAAATTTCAACAACTCTCTGATGGAAAAACTGAATAGTTTCAATCTTTGTTTCTGAAACTTTTAGAGCGAGCCTCCTATGAAGACAGAAGGAATGTACTTTGTCATTTAGTTTTAACTTTTTCAACGGCAGAAAAATTGCTTCTAGGCATATCATTATGTGTTGGTGCCCACTCATTCTCTGCTGTCACCAAAAGACACCACTTGATTCTCTGTCAGTGCTTGAGCTTCTTTTCCATTCAAGGTGTGATTAGCTAGGAGATGGTCAGACTGATACAGCTGCATGAAATTGTACAACACATGCATCCATGTTGATTTGGGGGAGAATAGATTTTTGGTGCAGCCCAAAAGCTCGAACCTGTGAAACAACCACATTCCATAATTATCATAATACTCTTGTGCCCCTGGATATCAGAAAATAAGGAGAAAATACTTTAAAACACTTTCAAGTTTGCTTCTTAAACCTTCATAACCATGCCCATACAAGGTGAGGATTTAGGCTCTGGGGAAAAATTACAGACAGTGCCAAATACTGGAAAGCACACATTAAATTAGACACAGAGGTAAGTCTATTACATTTTGAAGTTCAGGCCATTTTCTTTATTTGTAATTTTTCCATTTTGAAAGTTCTCTTACATTTTAATTTATAAAGCACACATTGTCTCTAGTTTCTAATAGGTGAAGGTTGTAATTATAGACCATCTCAAGAAATGGTATCAATGTTCAAAATAAGTTGGATGACGTTACTACATATTTATTTAAATATTTTACATACAGGAATCGAAACTGTGAATGTTTGACTTATTCGCCACTTCTTTTGATCACATTTTTAAAAGTATGACTCTCTGTGGTTTCTGAATCATTAGGACTCATGTAAATCTTTTCTATATTAAAACACATTTTATATTTTGCTGTTTTTATTACCGATGAAAGTTAATAGCATCTATTTCAATCTAAGAATGAAATAGACCACGATGGCTTATATCACAAAATACTTCGTTTCTCATGTCTGCTGATTAGTTCATATATTTTTATAGCTATTTACTGAAATAATGTGTTTTTTTGTGCTTTTAAATGTCTGCCTATACTTGCGGAATAATGTGGGAAGTCTAAGTGCTTGCGTCCCAGCACTGTTTTTGTTTCTTTGTTTTGCTTTGACGCTGGGCATCCAGCCCAGAGCCCTGCACATGTCGGACAAATACCCCACCGCTGCACTGCAGCCCCAATCCTACATCCTTTTTGAAGTTGAAGCAGCAACTTTAAATAAATATGAATATACTGGAAAACATATCTGAACAAAATGTATAATTTGATTGATAGATAAGTCAATCTATAAAGCAATTGATCAGCTTGCTCAATCTGGGGAGATATGTACTGACACAGGAAAGGTTAAAAATCTGTGATTTTATTGGTCATTTTCCAAAGCCTATCCCTGTAACGGACAGAGCTAAAACTAATCTAGAGAAAATACCTCCTTTCAATCATTGTTTCATCAGCTATCTTGACAAAGCACTTTCAGCAAAGGTATTTTAGGTCTTTGCTCTGAAAATCATGGCATTGTTCTATTCTTTTTACCCCAAGTCCATCGGTCAATAACATCAACACCAGATTTTGCCATATTAAATATTTTGTTAGGATGTTCAAGGCAACATTGATATTCTTACTATTTCCTTCTCCCATCGTGGAACACATATACTCTATTTCTGATCCTTTGGGGATTTTAACTGAAAATGTAACATGCTTTCTAAGTTTATCAAACTTTTAAAATCAGTTAATCCAAGGTACATGTTTACCCTCTACTGAGCACTTCAGTGCCTTCTTCTCCTTCCTGACTTACTTACTGTGATGTTCAAGTATTTCAGTCTATCTCATGATAATCAAAAAGAAAAGATACTATTGCTGTTTTGGAGTCAATAGTGATGTAGATTTATAATCTACACTGTTTTGCTTGATATCCTCCATGTATCTCTCATGCTTTTTAGTTGAGATCACTTCCCCCCCCCTTAATATCATTTAGAACTTTATGTAGAGTTTCTCTTGGTAGAAAACTGAGTTCTATTACGGTTACTGGTGTTCTGTTTGGACAAATGGAGCCGATCTTCACTTCTAGATGGAGACTTTCTCTGTGACTAATTTAGTTCCTTGCTGCCTGATTTCCATACACTACCGATCAATCGGCTATTTGCTATTTTTAATTTTTTAAGTTGACTGTCTCTGTTTTCAAGCTGCTTCTAATGGTCTTTTTTGTCTTTGGTTTTATGTACTTTTATTTTGACATGGGTAGGTGATATTTCTTTCAATTTTCCTGGCTTAGAAGTCAATAGACTTCCACATGTGTCCAATGTTAACTTTGTTTAGAATCAATTTTCCATGAGTCTCTCTTACATTTCTCTAATGATTTATACTCATGAATAAACACAACTTTGTTTAAATTATTCTTTTAAGGATGTCTGCATAGAATGCATCATTGCAATAATAGAATGTCTCCCTCTTGGATCAAAAGACAGATTTGTTTCCTGACTGGAGTAATAAAGGCAGTACCTTCTGCCTCACAAATATTGGGCAGATTTGCTAAAATCACCCTTAAGATTTTGAATTTCCTCAGCGGTCACATAAACTTTTGCACATAGCACTTCATGCACTTCTCCTTACATCACATCTGTAGAATCTCATTTAGCAGACATCCAGTTCTAAATTCCTGCCATGTCATGTATAACCAATTCCTCTGTCTCTGGCCAAGTGCCAACTTCTATGAGAATCTGGCAGACTGACATGTTAGATTGCAGGTAGAGTAAAATTTCCAACCTTTCAAAGTTCTTGATAGGCCTCTGTTCGTTCTGCAGAGTTCTTTGCCATTGTGTACTTGTATATATCTTCTCTCTTAATCTCTCCCTTTTCTCCTACCCCAATGGAATATTCTTGGTATTTTTTATTCCATTCTCCTTCCTTGACTTTTCCTTCATGTATTTCTTCTTTTCGTTTCCCCATTTCAGTCAGTGTCCTCAGATGTATCTTCCAATTCATTAAAACTCCAACTTACTATATCAATACACCAGGTATATCACAGCAAAGTATCATACTCCTTCTACATGGCTAAACAACAGAAATTTATTTTCTCACACTTCTGGAGAATGACATTCAGGACCAGGGTACTGACAGTATCCGATAAAGCCTCTCACATAGCTTGTAGAGGTCCACCTTCCCACTCTGTTCTCAAGCAGTTTTACTTCTGTGTACCTGCATCCCTGATGTCCTTTCTTATAAGAAATTGCCTATTAGACAATTCTGATCATTATGTCCTAAGTGAACCTTAACTACCATCTTAAATGCCTACCTCCAAATAGTCCTGTTTGGGGTTAGAACGTCAACATATGAATTGGAGGGCAGGTTGTGATTTAGTCTTTAGTATCGTTTAAAGACCATTTTTGTTTATTTTGAGAAATATACAGCATTTTGTTTTCTAGAAGGAAGCAAAAAATTCAGAATAATGTTTAATATTCAGGAAAATAAGAGGTCAAAGAGGGAAACTTACTTTTCATTTTAGGTTGCATGCTTTGTGTTATGAATTTACTTATTCCTGAAATACTTGATATGTGCTGGACAGACTCTAAGGTGGCTCAACAACATAAAGTTTGCATCGTGCCTCTTACGCTCTAATCTACTTACCTCCCCTTGAGTGCAGGTTAGGCTTACAAGCTGCTTCTGACTAACAGAATTGGCAAAACTGATAAATTGCCACTCCTATGACTATACTATGTTATGTGAGATCTCATCTTGCTTGCTGGCTTCCTCTAGATTCTCTCTTCCCCTTCCTGGCCCAGTAAACTAACTGCCTGTGTTGGAAGGCCATGTGGCAAGAAATTGAGGACGGCCTGTAGACAGCAGCCAGGAAGCAGCCAGGCCTTCAGTCTTAGGACTGCGAGGAAGATTTCTGCACTGATCTGAGTGTATCTGAAGGCAAATTCATTACCCTCCAAGCTTCCAAATGAGAACCTAGTCCCGGCCACAGCCAAGATCGCTGCCTTGCAAATGACCTAAATAAACCATAGCTGGAATTCTGACCACAGAAACTGCAAAATAATAAATGTGCATTGTTTTACACTGCTGTTTGTAATACTTGGCTACAGAGTTTCCAAAAGTAAGGCACATTTAACTTGGGTTTAAAGTACAAAATATGTTTGATAGAAAGTTATCTGCAGTAGAATATTTTTAACTCTTTTTCCTTTTAATAATTGAAAATTTTATTCCCAAAATTTGTATTTTAACCCATTCAAAAATGCTGGTTATTGTCACAGTCTGTCTTTGCTGATGCTTTCAATCCTCCTTTTCATTTCTTTAAGATGCATTTGCTTTAAATGCTAGTATCTCATATTACTATATTTCTAAGTCTGCTTTGTATTATTTCTGCTGGATCTTAATTGGATATTTTATTTTCTGATGAGCTTTCAGATTTCCTCCTATGACAGCTTCCATTTTCTAAATTGTTGAATATACAAATTATCTGAGATCTGTATGGAGGCAAGTTTCTATCTAGTACCCAAAGTGACTAAACACAAATTCACGATCTGTTTTTGAAATCTGCTTATTCTAATTGCTTTTAATCATGATTAATGACAATCATCAGCAGGTAGGCCTATCATTGATATACCACCTATTACTCTCAGTGCTTCACGTACATTAAGTTAATATTAAAAGAACATTATAATATAAGGATTGTCATTTCTTCTGTACCAAAGATAAAATTAAAACACAAAATTTAAGTTATTTGCGTGAGGCCAGAGAAAGCTTTAGTGGTTGATTTTGCGCCTACTATTAATCCAGGGTGCTTTCTGACTAATACTCCTATCGATAACTAGTTAGTATAGTAAGCAGCCACTCCCATCCTTCCAGAAACACATATACATACATGAATTCTGTATCTCAACTCTTCAGTAGCCAGTGTCACATATCATAATGATCTATAGAATTAAATTAAATTTGGCGTATAAATCCTGACTCCTTATTTCCTACTGCTATACTAATTAATGTGCTAAAGGTAATTAAATCAGCATAAATATCATAGCTAGCTGAATTTCATGAAACAGATCAGAAAATGTTATGCCCATTAATAACTTCTGTAGCTATTCAAGCAAATACAATGCAATAAGGATAATTAAATCTTGTGCTTTGGGGAGCAAGTGGGTTTGCTTAAGGAAAGGAAAAGAAAATATGCTTTTATTCTCAGCCCTGGGGAGAACAGTAGGAAAACTGACTAGGTATATTAATGGGGTTCCAGAAAGGGTAACATCTGCTCTTCTCTGAAATATTAGCCCTTGGTGGAAGTAGAATTAACTGATTCATATCTGATAATAAATTATAATAATTTTTATTTACAACATGGTAGAAAGAGACTGTTTTAATTCATTTTAGTTTTAAACTACTATCTATGATTAAAATAAGATTCATGCTACCTGACAAATGCTCGGGAGATTCAGAAGTTCTGAAGTGCCTAGCAGGTGATGCTTATAAAGATATTTAATTTCTGTTTTAAAATTTGATTGCAGTGGTGTTGAACACCACAGACTAAGTTTGCTTTTTCTTTTCATAGTTCTCTTGCCAGCCTGAATCTGAGTTATCAATGGATTACTGTAGGCAGCAGAAATAAACATGTAGGTATTAATATAATAACTCTGAAATACCAAACCAGTCACACAGCAAAAACCTTTAATTATAATTCACAAAAAAGCAGTATTATTTTTAATCTTTTAAGGATAAAGGTACTCTAGCATTGGCAACAATTACCACAATGTACTGTATAGCAGATTCAAATTCAGTGCCTAAGATGATATTTCTACTTTTAAATATACATCTCTTGTAAATTTATGACTCTCCCTAACTTATGGTCTCATATACTAATAGCAGTGAGTTCTAATCTGCTGAAGAATTCTAATTCTGTTCTCAATTTCAGGTTTTAAGTGTAGTTTTTACTTTAGCACCGCCTTAAAATTTAATTTTATTCATATCTGCTCTCATGTTTTTTTTTTTTTCATGTCTGGGCCTCTGGGCTATGCCAATTTACATATTTGAATTAATGTACCAAATAATGTTTGAAAGTCTAATCTTATTAAATGCCTTTAAATCCAACACTTTCCCTGACTAGTTGGACCTTATTAATTAACCTATGTTATCAAAACCTCATGCTGGCTCGCTACTAGGTTGTCCCTGGGGGTCAAAAAGACCAACCTGTTCCCTTTTAAAAGCAAGGTGTTGAGGGAGGATAATTTGTACAATGTTAGAGCTCTAAAGCACCACACTTTTCAACTAACACATGACTTCATGCCTTATAGAATTTATGGTTGAATAATTGCTTAAGGGTTGACAGTTTTGAGCTAAGGATTTTTCATCTCATTTTCACACCCCTAAGTAAAGCTCTGTCATAAGTAAGTTTAAGAGGAGTATGAAATGATTTATAGATACCATATGCTACAGTTGTACTAATGGCGCCAGAAATATTTCCTCAGGTAGTGATGGGCCTAAGGAAAGAGGAAGGGATATAACTGATAGCTGACCGCAACAACATGTGAAAATATGAAAGCAAATATACAAATAAGATATTATAGCCTAATATGAAAGAAAGACAGGTAGGCTAAAAGTGTAGATAAACGGTAAAATGCATGAAATATATTTGAAAAGTGTAGAAGCTTGTGATTTATCCTATTTTATATATATACATAATATAATTAGTAATGAACTGAAGCAATAACCCCTCCGCTTACATGCTCCACTTCTCAGCAGCAAGTGGGAGGAGCTCAGGATGGGCGAAGACTCCCACAGCGACCTCGCTCAGGCGAGAAACAGAACTGGGGCCAGAGGCGACCGTTGTACTGCTGGTTAACATCTCTTGCTCTTCCCCCAACGCTACAGATGAGATGTTCCTGGCAAAACAGGACCGCTCTTCACAGGGGGCGAGTCCTCACGAAGCTTTGTACCCACCTCTAGACACATTTTTATGGAATATCATCAGCCGTTTCATGTGATTCAACTACCCTTACAATGAAGGTGCAAGAAGGAATTCGGCACAAGCCCTCTTGCCCGCCACTGTCAGTACAGGAGTTTGGGCCACCCTTTGTCAGGCGGGGCAGGAACACTTGGCAGCGGGGCTTCCCGACCCAATGCTTTGAAGTCTCTGAGGGCCAGTCTGAGGGAGAACGGTCTGCTGCAAGGTTCCTGTGTTTGTCCTGATTGCTCAGTAATATTAACTAACTAAAATCATCTTTTGCTTTTTTAAATAACAGATGTAACCCCAATTTTTTATTTACTTGTACAATAATAATAGTTTCTCATTATTTACAATCAAGATTTATGACATAAACTTGCTGTCCACTATTACCTTGGTTATATCACTCTGTGTGTGTGTGTGTGTGTGTGTGTGTGTGTGGTGTATGTGTGTTAAAAGTAGGGAGCAGGTCTCTTTTAGAACTTGTGATACATTTCTGAAAGAAATATTCTAATGTAGGTTAAATGGGGCTGTCATAGCAATAATTACAATAGAGTGATTAATAGGACACTACAATTGCTGGTACAGCATTTGTTGTATAAAAGAATGGTTGAATGGTTATTTCTGAAAATTAAAAATAGAAATCCAAAATGATTATTGTGAAACTACTGTATCTGCTTAGCAAGTGAAACTTTTTAAAAATGGACATTTTCTACAAATATTTCAAAGAGGAAAATCTGGCCTAAAACCATTGTACTAGGTGTATCTTTTCGTTACAATTAACAATAAGCTTTAATATGCTTTCTTTTAAGGCTCTTGGAATCAAACCCAACGTCTTTGCATGGAGCTAGGTCTCCAGATCGTTTTTTATTTTTTATTTTGAGACAAAGTCTCATTAATATTGTCCAGGTTAGGCTGGCCTCCAGATTAGGTCATTAGCCCTAATTTCTGTGTTAATAGTAGAATTACATATATAAGAATAAAACTACACTTGGAAAATTTCATCAGCTTTTAGAACTTTGCATGTCATCATGACTATTACCTTAATAAAAGCAAAGTTATTTTAATACACCAAAATAGGTATAAAATGAATTAAACCTGGTAATTCAGTTGAGAATAATGTGGACAAAACATAATGAAGCACTCATGTGCTAACCATCCATTGGGGTTTTGTATTATATACCCCTTATAATAAGATTATTGCATTTACATATCATTACCACTATTTTAAATGTAAAGTATGACCATGAGTTCGTACGTGGCCAAAACCCTGACTTAGGTTTTTGAGATATTCTTAAGCCAGGCTATGATTCATTCTTAGGTGTATATTTAGAGGTTAAGATCATGTCTTCCAGCAAGCAGTGGACTCTTTCTCTTTTTTCCATAATTACTAACATATACTGTATAAACTAACGGCATTCACGGTGATGTTTCCATACATGCAGGTACCATGAGTTCATTATGTCCATTCTCCCAAATCAACCCTCTTTCCCTATCTTCCCCAATCTCTTATAATTCTTCTTTTCTTTTTCTACTTTATGGCCATCTTTTCTTCTTTTCAGTTTCTACATATGAAAGAAAAATATTATATGCATGGTTCTGTGTCTGGCTTGTTTCACTTACCATAATGATCTCCCGTTCTATCCATTTTCCTGCAGATGACATGATTTCATACTTCTTTATGGCCAAGTAATAAAATGTAGTTGTGTGTATATATACCACAGAGTTTTTCTCCTTTCCTCATCACAAGATTTGAAAAAGTTTTGGGCAACTGTGAGATCAAGCATAATGCCCAGGATCTTGCAATGTGTATGAGTTCCAGGTGTTGTACTTTTTGACCTAGAGGCCTAGGAGCCAAAAGCCAAATAATCTATCATATAATGGTGGAAGAATGACAGCATATCAACAATATGTTCTCCCATTTAAACAAGAGAGAAGAGGAAATATTTAGGAGTCACTGGTCTGTAGCAATTCTGGAATCTTACTTGGACTTATTTGGGGTTAGGAAAGATTTCCTGACTTAAATTTAGGAGTAGGGCCTAAACATTGCTCTTAGCTCTGTCTTCTGGGAGTCTATTCCTTTGTCATCATTCTCCTTGGCCACTTCTAAAAAGGGGATTGGAGAATACATCTCCTGCATTAATCAGCTTTCTCATGGCTGGGAAGAAATACCTGATACCCACAACCTCATGGAGAAACAGTTTAGTTTGGCTTGCAGATTCAGAGGATTCAGTCCATAATCAGCTGGTTCCAAAGCACGAACATCTTGCCAGAAGTGGTGGGGGGTAAAGCTAGTCACTTCACAGAAGCCCAGAAGCAAAGGACAGTAAAGGAGTGCCAGAGAGGATGGATCCAGGGACCAGATGTAGTCTCCAAGGTCACACCCCAATGACCCACTTCCTCCAAATAGGTCTCACCTCTTAGTAGCCCCTTCAGCCACGAACTCAGCAATGAACTGAGTCATTGATGAGGATTCTATGCCCTCACAATCCAAACACCTCTCCAAAAGTCTCTCAATCTGGTCAAATTGACAATCAAGATTAACCAACACACCCTCTTATTTTAGCAACTTGTTTACTACATGTAGAAACTTGTTTACTACATGTAGAAACTTGAGAATCTTAACAGAATTCTCAACATCTATTGTCATGCTTTTTACTCATGCAATTCTATTTTACAGTATAGGGATTTTATTTACTGATTTGGGGGGTGAATGCTCTCTCACAATCAAGGTAAATATTTTTGCATGCCCCCTCCCTCTAGATTCAATTGTATGGACAGTGGTATCTTGGTTTATGAACTTAATTTGCTTTACGATTTTGGGGAAGATGGCTGCATTTGCATTCCTGTGAGGAAGATGGCTGTGGCCAAGTTTGTCACCCAATGTGGCGTTTACAAATGGAAGCAAAATTTTGCTGAATGCTTTTTTTTGCAAACCAGATTGTTTGCAAAGAGAAGTATTCATGAACCAAGCTACTACTGTATCTTCCACTGGATCTTTATTTTGAGGTGATTTCAGTGGTAACCCTCCGAATTAGGACTTTTCCCAAGGCTGTACATTAATGGCCATATCTTTAATTTAATTTAAAAAAAGAACAATTTCATTTAGCAACTCAGCAATTCTGAACTGTAGTATTACGAGGTAGTATTTGCAAACTGGCTATTTTTCAGATGTTATTATTTTTTGTAGTGCTTCTACGTATTTATCAGATACATAATTTTCCAGCATCAGGCAGCAGTATTATTAAACATTTTAGTACTAAATATTACGGATCATAATTTTTCTCATGTCCCATAATATTTTCCTCACAGTTTTCTGGCCATCACTTCATGACAGCCCATAGCCTTGATCAAAATCATATTTTAAGTTTCGTTTGCAGTGGCATCTCGTTTCCCGGTAGCAACTTTAATAATGGTCAGCTATTGCCACAATGTAACTGTATATATTACAACTTCAAAACTCAGTGACTTAAAATAACCATCATTTATTTTTGTTCATATGTTTGCAAGTCAATTGGAATATCTTTGCTAATACCGCAGGGCTCACCTAGGCTTAACTCCTGGCTGCATGGTTTTAATCTGCTCTGCCTGCCTTTCTCCTGAGACCAGTGGGCTTCCTGGGGTCAGCTATTCTCATGGTGGCAGAATGACAGCATGGCAAGCACATCTTAATAGTCTGCTTGAGTCACATTACCTAGTGTCCCACTGTTGAACCAAATTACATAGCCAGATTCAAAATCAGGACGAGGAGAAGTATGCCTAGTGCTAAGATGTGCAAAGTCAAATGGCAAATATTTGCATATAGGGAGGGATGAAGAATCAGGCCCCAACCCTTGATCTGTCTCAGCAGGTCTTCACCTTCCCTATTTGTGCCCATAATATTCCTGGTAAAGGAGAGTCAGATGTACATTACTTGCTTTTGTGAATGAATCTGTTGTGTTTACCCACAATGACAATTATGCCAAGGCCTCATTTCTTTTGATATACTTGGATTGCTGTTAAGTCTATTTAGGAAAATATATATCTATATAGCCATCATTATCATGGGGTTTTAGGCCCCTATGTTCCCTTCTAAAACTCATTATGAAATCTCTGGTATGTCCAGGTTAGACTTCTGAGAGCAAGCTAACTTGTTGGACATATGGCCTTGCTTTGTCATTCTAGAAAAACACCACCAACCATGCCTGTCTATCAGCAACAAAACAACT
Source organism: Hystrix cristata (assembly GCA_004026905.1). NCBI lineage: Eukaryota > Metazoa > Chordata > Mammalia > Rodentia > Hystricidae > Hystrix > Hystrix cristata. The sequence goes on along the minus strand of PVJO010003452.1, from coordinate 14,257 downwards.
ACCATGTAAAATCATCTCGCTCACAATGGAAAAAACTTGACTTTACCTCTAGTTGGTGACCAGATATAAAATAGATCAGTCAGGTTATCTTTGTGGTGATTTAAAAATCACCTGTGTGAGGTAGCCCTGGCCCTCAAAGCAATAAATTTGTAGAAGGAATATCATCTACGCTACAAATGCATAGCTAGATTTTTAGAACAAAGTCTTCTGAATATAGAAAAAAATGACCCCTCTTAAATAGAAGCATATTCCAGAATATGTTCATTGTGTTCAAATGCTGATGGACACATGCACCTTGTTTACTGGGAAGTGTTGAATTCTATGCAAAGTCCACTGCAAAAGATGGTGCTGGCCAGCACACTAGTGACATAAAATCCTTCCACAGATTAGTGCAAAGGTAAGAAGTGCAGTAGATCTTCTAACACCATTTTCATGTGACACATTATTCTTTTTCAACAACAAAAAAAATGTTTTGAGAGACTCTTTCAGCGCCCAGGCTTGGACTTGAATAGAATGGAATAAATTTCTCACATGTGAGCTGCCTGACAGCTGTCAAAGCTGGAAGTCACCATTTATCCAGTGGTTACCCACTTAGCTGTTTCACTGTCAGGCGGAAGCCAAAATACAGACTATTTCACTGTTTTGTTCACTACATCTGCTTTTGAAGGTGTAGATCATTTTGCAGGTGTTGGTGGCAGTCATTGCTAGGCTGGCAGTGACTTTCACCTCCACAGTCTGGAGACAAACGATCTCTTACCAGTGGAGAAGAGGAAATAGCAGAGAACGGTAATAGCTCAATGTGGAGTCATAGAACATTATGTTGGATCTTTGGACATATATCTCTGCATGTAGCTGATACAAGAGGAGTCTGGGAGTCACAAGACAGCCAGGGCATAAAGCAAGGTATAAGCAGCGTAATTACACCTGGCAACGAATGTTACAAACTGGGTTATCTTCCTTGTGGAATCTAAGAATCCCAACTACCTATAGAGCAAACACTTTAAAGAAGCATCAAATATTCTTAACCAGTATGCTGGATGCCGAATTTGAAACCTGATGGACCTATTTTAGAAATCTATTATTCACAGACTGGTTGGAGTAAAGGCATTCTCTAGACAAAGATCAACTGAACTCTTGGATGTTCTAGGCCCATTTCAAGTAAAAAGTGTCTTGGAATTTCCCCACTTAAAGTCCACGTCCTTTAAGGCAAAAAACCTCTTTGCACAATAATAGAGATTCCTAGGCAGTCATGTGTAAATTCTTAGGAAGCCAGCAGTAGAGTGAATTGTGGAATTGTGTAAGAGGGAAATAACTGTTACAGGTCTTCTCAATATCATCCTCTTTCTCCTTTGGGCCTTAAGTAATAAGGAAAGGTCTGAAACTACAGAGTCTTGACAGATGTACAGGACAGCGACTCCTTGAATTAAGCCCATTTTCTATTGCATGCTGCCTGTCTGATCTTAGATAAGTCTCTTAAACTCAATCGTGATTTTTCTCATTTAAATATAGTTACCATAATTAGTGCTTACTGCATAGCATTGTTGAGAGGGTTAAGTGATTTTTATATACACAATGACATTCTTTTCTCCAGCCTACTCCACTCATCTTGCTCTTGGGTTTTTCTGCTACCTCTTTTCCATTCCCAGAGATCCATATGGTTTCACAGATATTAGATTGAATAATTATGTGATGAACATACACAATTGAACCCTAGAGAAAAAGCAGTGAAAATAGTCCTCATCTGAGGAGAAGACATACTACCCAGGGATTTAAATAGACTAAGCAAGTCTTAATATCTGTAAAAATGGACTGTTGCTTATGAAGCTGTAAATAGCATTGGAGCCAAACATTAGCAAACAATTAACAGTGTGGAACATCTTAGTGTTAATGGCTTGGTGCTGCTTGCAAGTTCATTTATACATCCACCTGTTTAGAAGGCAGCTTGCACAGAAATATATAAATTAAAAACCTCTTGGGTTTATCTATTGCCTACCCTTGTCCTAATTACTCTGTTATTTAGGCAATTGGAGATATAGGGAAAATATCGAGCTATGTGTCCAATTTCAAGAGCATAAATTGCAGCCGGTCAATTGCAAATCTTTTTCTTGGTATTGGAGTAGGAAAAGAAACACATGTGTCTTGTTGACCTTCAGTTCCATCAAATGTAATGAAGGCATTAAGGAGAGAGAGAGTATTATGTGGCGCTTTCTTCTTCATCATACTCAGGTATAAAACTGTGGAATTTATCTATAAGGAAGAAAGGTCCTGATATGATGCTTTAAACTCTCAGGGTTTTACTTACCCACATTACAGAAAGTATAAGATAGGTAGGTGCTTTACATCAACTAGTCATAGCTGCTAGGGCCCAGAACGAAGATCATCTTGGCTTTATCTTTAAATGTGAATCTGGCAAATAGAGAGGCTACAATCCCAGTCCTTCCATTAGTACATAAAGCAAAATGATAAAGGAGAAAAAAATGAAAGGGGAAAGGACTTATACTAGCAGATTCTTCCCTTCTTCTAGTGTCTTTCCTGGAAACCCTACCTAGCAAATGACTTACTTAGATGTCATTTGGTAGGACTGAATCTCTTGACTACTTCTGTCTGTTGGGAAGGCTGGGAAATATGAATAGAGTTTTGAGATGCTTACAATAAATTTGAGTTTGATTAGAAAGGAACAAAGTAAGACTACATATTATGTAGACAACAAGTAAAATCTGCAGTTTATATTCTGGCTCCTCAATACCTATATACAATATTTGTGTATCAATGATGCCTGCACATGCATAAGGTCTACTTCCCACCTCCTCAAAGGAAACAGTCACAAACATTATTCAATTACCATCCAGGTCAAAATACATGATTTCAGTGCAGAGGTTGGAGCCCAGGACCTCACACAAAGCTACCCCACATCCCCAGCCATGTCACTGAATCTAGATATGATTCTCTGTGGTTTGAAGTATAAACTAAGTATCAAGTTAACTACTTTGGGCATATTTGAAAATATTGCTGGAGAAGTAGAAAAATAAAATCAAACTAACAGTCATATAAAATAATGGGAAATGCACAGCATTCTCTGATCTCTAACAATTTTAAAAAATTGCTAAAGGAGAGAGAGGTACCAACGGTTCCTCGCCTCTTCAGCACAAAAAAAAAAAAAACTATTTGTTACACAACTGGTAACTCCTTATATACATAATATGAATATCACTTTAAATAGTCATTCAAAGGCTGTAATTAACGAGGGTATTGGAAATCATGACGCTTACAAAGCTGAGCACTCTCAGAAGCTAAAGCCTTAATGGTGCCAGTATACTGGTCTAGAATGTATTCTGGTTATTAAAATCACTGGTTCTTTGATCTGAACAGAGATTCTTGTGTCAGAGCAACACCCCGGGTGGATGCAAACCTAAAGAGATGAAAAACAATAAAAGGGGCACGGTGGTGCATGCCTGTGATCCCAGCACTGTGGGAGGCTGAGGCAGTGAGATCACAAGTATAAGCTCAGCCCCCACAGATTGTGACTTAGTGAGGCTCTGTCTCAAAGTAAATGCCTTTAAATAGGGCCAGGAATCCAGGAAGAGGTGAAGGGTTGGAGGAGGAGGAGTAGGTAAAGAGATAAGAGATGATCGAGATATGTTTTATATAAGTACCAGTTCTCCAAAATAAACATAAATACTGGGTATCACAAACATAACCAATAAAAAAGAAAAAAAAGGAGGGCTGGGATGTAGCTCTGAGTGAAGGTCTTGGGTTCAATCCCCAGTGCTTAAAAAAAAGAAAAAGGAAAGAAAAACCCTCCTATTTCCTGTGCAGCATCTCGCAACCATGCAGAGAAGACAAATACAGCACACAAGTGTCCAGGGGCTTGTGGACGTTTTACTGGCTACAGGGAAAAGCCTGGAGCAGGAACGTTGACTGGCTGGGACCCAAGTGGCTATCGTCCCAGAAAATAAAACTGAATTTTTCCTTTAAGCATTTGCCAAACCTTAACCCTCTAAAACAATTAACAAAATGATGAAAAATAAAATGAGGAAAAAGTAGCCTTCAAAAGCTGAAAGCCTGTGCACAGATTTTCTTGTGGGTCTGGGGCAAAAGATGCTGTATATGGTCCTAAGGACAGAGAGTTTGTTAAAAACCCTGGAGATCCGAATGAGATCTTGCAAGAACTTTGTCACAGATATAACATAGTAAAGACAGACAAGAAACAGACTGGCCCCAAGGCAGGCTAAACCCACCCTCAGCTGGATCAAAGTAACCTGCCTGTCATCTCTCCCTCTGCCAGAACAAGGAATAAATCCCATGATTCAGGCCGCCACACATTTTACATACACTAGCGGATAGAATTTCATTAAAAATATACCAGGCATGTCAATGAAAATCACGGGTAAGAGGCTGCATGAGCTTTATGTGAGTTAGATGTCGGCCCATGTAACGAAACTTTATTAAGTTCTTGGGTTTTCCAGGTGGAAAATTCATGTGAGGTTCATGGAGCCTCCTCTTCATGTTTTATCGTCTTTCTAAACATTCCAACCAACACACGACCTTGGCCCCAGTCGCCCCTTTTCCATCATGCCCACACATACTACATGATTTCTTTTCATTTTCTCTGCCTTTTTCACTTTTCATATTCAATACCGTCTTGTCTATATTTTCCTCCTTTGTCATCATGTCCCTAGAAATTAGACACTATCATTCTTCTAATTTTGTATATAAGAAAACTGAGAATCAGAGATAGGTAACTACTAGCCAGCCCAATATCACAAAACTTTGATACTAATCTAAGTCTGGTTCGATAAGCCATGAACTTAATATTTATTCTATACTGCTTTTCACAGTATAATGAGACTTTTATCTTCTCAAACAGGGGATAAGATTTTTAAATGTTTAACCCTTACTCTTACTTGTATTTTTTACATTTTCCAAATTTTCATACTTTCGTAGTATATTTATAAGAAAAAAGAAACTGAAAAGCAGAAGGATATAAAATAATTCAAACTTATTATCAATAGCTATCAATAACTACTTTCTAATCACAGTGTATATAAGTCAAAATGGTTACGTTACCTTTACAAGTAACTCTACAGTGGCTTACCATACCATATGCAGATGTAATATTATAAAGATTCTACAGTTTTATTTAAATGTGAGTTGACTTTGACAGATTTATAAATATGTGCTATACTTGTCCACCCAGCAAGAAATAGTTTATTTTTGAGGTTTATCAACCATTTCAAGACACCACATTGCCATAAATTTTACCGCAGGTAGCAATTTTCTCGTTGTAATTTAATGGCCTGAGTGAATAGTTCTTTGCATAAACAATGTACTCTCATCACACTGTTAAAATTGAATTAATATCAGAGGGGTGTAACACCTCCCTCAAAATGCAATTCTGATAGGTTTTAACTGCAACATGTTTAAGCAAATAATTTTAATTTATAATACCAATAGTGCCGCATATGTGGTAAAACAAATGATGCTTGGTAGCTTAAACCACAGCAAAACTGGAAGGAGATATCAAAAATTCACTTTATTTAACAAAAATAAGAAGCTATCCATTTGCACAGTAGAAAAGGAAATAAATGGTCTGAGCATGAAATCACACAATGGTCTGAGCAGCAACGGGTGTTACTGTCACAGAAGCAGAGTCAGTGGAGATAAAAGATCATGCACATAGATCATTTAAGCAGCTCCCATCTCCACACCAGCAGCAACACCTTCTAAACAGTTCCTGCCATAACTCAGTCACACTGAGAAGGCACATGCTTTCTACTGGAGCCTACATGGGCAAAAAACTCACAAGTCATTCTGATTGTGACAGGAAAAGAAACGCTTTGTGCAAGAACTCCTGACTAATCCCAGCAGCCACTGGTTTTCTAGGCACACTTTTTAATACATATTACAAATACTCATTCAGCAAATCTGCATGGATATCGATGGCTATTTTAAATTATCAAACCAACCCAAACAAACCAAAGTAACTGTCAAATAAGTTGCTGTGTAAAGTATGTAACCAACCCGATTTCCTTATTTATTTATTTGAGTGTAATTTATTTCAATTTCTACAAATCTAATTATAGAATCAGGGTAGAGACCCAGAGAGAGCAGCAGGACACTAAATAAGATTTACTACTCACTTATTGGGAAGCACAACACTTGTTACTTTTCCATAAGCATTTTTTAATGATGTTTGGGTATCATTTGGAGACTCTTCCAAACAGCATACCTGAATATTTTTAGAATAAGCAGAAAATTCTGTAGTAGAGTTAGAGTTTAGGCATATTATTTCCAAGGGGAATACTTCTAATAAGTCTCTCTCCCTCAGGGAAAACCTAAAATTACAGATATAGAGTAAAAACGTATGTTATTTCTTTGACTCACTAATACACTCTCTATATGTGGGCTCTAAGTACTGAAAAAATGTGAATATTTTACTTTTATAATGAGGCAGGGGTTCAGCAGTCATTATATTTGGAATTAGTAGTCACTATCTCTAGGTGATTTACAGTATGCTTTTACCTTCTTCATTGATTTTACGATATTTAATCATTTTTATACCATGGGTATATGTTATTAGAAAAATACTTGAGCTATTACTGCAATAAAATTTTCATTTGCATGGCAATAACTCTAGATTATTTTTAAATTTAGATTTAGTAAATACAGACTTGCACGGAGCTGCTTCTTAAATACGAACTACATTGCCTCTTTACATAGAACCAAATTGGCTTGCAAATTTGCAAGAATAATATTTTACAAAAATGTAAGGAGGAAAAAGACATAATATTCACAGCAGTCAGTATTGAAAGGCATCATAAAGGGGTGATGCATTAGACAGAAGTACCCATGCAAAACTGAAGAAAGAGAATTTTAAAGAATAAATAGATCATATTTCCTAAATTCCACTCTGCCTAATGGAATTCAATTACTTTTGGCTTTCTCTTCAGGACATAAGGCATTATGTTAAAATAGGCTGCATAGCCAGAAAAGTTTCTTATACAGGTAGAACCATCTGGTCACTAATTTGCCTTGAAATTTCTGTGAGGTGCTGAGGGCAAAGCAGCAGATGTCATCAATGAACTGTGCAGAGACAACAATCAAACCACTTCCCCCCTCAACATACCAGGGATAGACACGGCCACAGGAAGAGGGATGCAAACGCCCTCACAATTTTAACCCAGAAGTGAAGAAATGATTTGGGTGGGTTTTAAATTTTGCATTTCTCTCTCCAAAAGCCACTAAAACCAGGAACTATCTATGAAGTAGAAACAAACAGGCTGCATTAGTTTCTATTTGAATGAAGTCAAACATATTCACACCCACAGCGGCACAAAGTGATCCACCCAATGTGGGCATTTTTATTAATAATGCCCTACACTAATAACTAAAAATAATGCAGTATTCTTATAGCCCCTTTTTTTTAAAGAAGTGGCTCTCAACTAGGTGGTGGTTTTGCCCCCGTGGGGACATTTGTCAATGTCTGGACATTCTCTTCGGTTGTCACCAAGGAGGGATCATACTGGCATCTAGTGGGTAGATGCAGCTCAGCATCCCTCAATGCACAAGGCAGCTTCCTTCGATAAGAAATTTGTAGGCTAAAATGTCAACAACATCAAGATGGAGAAATCTTGTTTACATAAAAACAATGCATTTTATTTCAAATCTAATATGACCATAGCACAACTCAGAATTGAACTATAAATACTAGAAAAATCGGCATCGTTATAAAAAAGAAAAACAAACAAGAAACTCCTTTTGCAGAATTCCATCTACAGAAAACAGTGCAGATGGATCCTACATAATGTCACCATTTAGCATGGTTCTTTGCTTTAAGGACATTGCAAGTTAAAACTAAAGCGGCAGTATAAATTTATAAGCGCAAGTTTTAAGGGAAGGTAATGGAAGATAAGGAAAGGATGCCAGCTGAGTAGTAGCAGATGGGGCAGATTCTGAAAAGAGGATCAGAATAGACCACCAGTGAAGCAAAGGGACAAGTCTGATGGGGTGCTTGCAGTAGGCCGGGGTCCAGTCAATCACTATCTCAGTCATGGTTTCTTAGTTTGGGACTAGGAACTGAATCCTCATGAAGCAATTTGATCTGCATAAAATGAAACCTTGTGATTTAAGAGGCAATCCAATTCCCATGAGAGGAATCCTCTTGAGGGGCAATTCAGTCATGTTAGGCTCTGCTGGAATCCAAGGTGACCAGAAGTATAGGACAATGGAAACTTCTGGGCACATGTGTTTTTAGTGTTAAAGGGCAATGAAATGGGCTCGATAAATTCACAGCCAATAAACCTTGTCTTGCCAGCTTTTAAACAGATGCACTGTTACGGCTTGTGGCTAGATGTCCCCTCAAAGCCTCAGGCAGTCATAGGTGGGACATTTTCAGAGGTGGCTGGATCTAGGGTGTGCGATTACTAAACTAGCCCACTGATTGGTTTGGCATAGTTCTGCTGGGACCAAAGATGTGATACTAGGATTAAGGGTGCTCGGATTAAGGGTGGGTAGCCTGGATAAAATAATAGGGACAGAAAGAGGCTTGTCTATCCCTTGCTTGCTTGGCTGCCTTCTCTCGGCTGTGAGCAGTTTCTCCTCTGCAATGTCAGTCTGCCAGGCCACCCTGCCTTGGAGCCAGCCAACTATGAACTGAAACCTCTATGAACTGTAGGCCATTTGTAAAGCTTTCCTCCTTTAATTTAGGGTGTTGAGTATTTTGTCCCAGCAATGAGAAAAGTAACTAAGACACACACACTAAATGACTACCATGGCTATGTGTAGAGCTGAGAAGGATTTGATCGAGTCTCTCAAAATGAAAGTCAAGTTTTGTTCTACTTTTAGTTACTCTTAGGCATCTGTAGACTCCAGTAAACAGTCATAGATTTTAGCACAAACCCCTTTTAAATCCTTGTGCTTCTTAAAGAAAACACAAATCACTATTTAATGAGTAACAAAGTAAGGGCCTGAGAGTTTGTTCTCTCTACCTCTGCTAGTCTCTATGGACCATGCTACTTATACTGATATTTCAGACATATTTTTGTTTTTGCCATCTGTTTGAATATCAAAAAGATATATTCTTTTTTCTCAAGAAATACGTGATTGTATATCATATACATATTTACACATATATATGTAAATGCATGTGTGTACAAGTATATAACCATATAAATATGATTTGCAATGAAGAGAAACCATTGCTCCTAAAAAAAAAATCAGACTCCAAAAGAATCTGAGAGTATTTTAGTGTTTATGAAATTCACAGCTACATAGACATACATGTAGGAGATGTAAGGATGAGGACACGCTCCTCAGGGGAAGTTAAAGGACAGATAACCTCCTGAAGTTAACAACAGGGACATTTCTGAGATGTAGAATTTAGGGTGTGGATTGAAGGAATCTGACCACCGCCATTCTGAGATGAACGGAGATCACGTCAACCCCCCACAACACCGTGCTTGCGTACCCACTAGAAATGCATGATCACAGGTGGATAAGGCCCAGAAACTATAGCTGCAATCCACAGATCCCCTCATTACTCAGCCCTGCACTTGACAGGCAACCACGACTCCCCGTGCGTTCTCAAGCCTTGTCCCTAACTGGTAACCACAACTCCCTTTCACTGACACCCCTGCTTATGCCCATGACCTTACCAAAAAACCTCACAGCCTGTACGACAGTAATTGGTCTGGTCTCTAGTGCCAGAGCGGTCTGCCTCAGGTTTGTTCTGAAATAAACCTGTCCTGCAATCTTGTATCTCTGTTTCTTTTCCTTTTTCCTAATATGGATTATCAGACCAAAATCTATCACTTAAATATTCAGTGAATACTTTAAAATGATGATGACAAATACAGTTACTCCACCTTCTGCATGTTTACTTAGTACCCACAATATCTAGAATCACAGTGTCTAAAAATTGGTTTTGGATTTGACTAGTTTCATTCTTCTACTACTAATGTTTCATTGACCTCCATACTTGTCTAGTTGCTATCAGAGTTCTTAATTACTTACTAAGAATCAAGTAGTATTATGAAGAACTACCTATTTTTTTTTTATAGAGAGATTCATTTCTTCCACCAGAGAAGTTGGAAGTGCTGTAAGTGTATCAGCTAGGGTAACATATTAAGGATGATGCTGTATGCAGCGTTTGAAATATTGCTATGAAATGTTTAGCCAATCCATGACTTTGCAGTGCAAGGTTTCAAACAGGAAACATCACCCTTCTTATAAACTTGTTAGAATTAATTATACAGATGCAAATAAATACCATATAAGTTGTTTGCCTTTAAATTTCTTACACGTAAGGCCATGATAAAAATATTTAGTGTATTCAAATATGATCAGTTAAAATAATTTTAAATGAGGCAGCCTTTCTGCACTCAGATCTCCCCCACAGGAAGCTGCGCTGTCTCCGGACTACAGGGACTACAGGCCATTCATCCCACTTGTTAAGCCCTCCATGCCCAAAGGGCGCTCTGGTATGAGGCTCCCAGCTCCATTCCAAGGCTGTGTGCCACTGAATATACTGATGAAACCAGCATGTGACAACAGAAGGGGTGTGGATAACAGACACCTAAGACGACGGCACAGACTGGAAGACAGGGGAGCTTAGCAAGGAGGAGTGTCTTAGTAGGGAGCTCAGAGTGAGACCGCAGAGGGAGACAATCTAAAGTTTAAGGTTGCGGGACACTTAGAGAAGGCACGCACATTTAATGAACACATGCTGTAGGTGCTACATGGGCTTCAAACGGACTTGGGGAAGAAAATATGTATTTGACTTCTTGGTGGTATATAGGGTTTCTCTGTATTCACGCTGCAGCAAGACAGAAACATAAAGGGTCCCAGAATTAGTTCAAATATATTTACATTCACTTAATTATTTAAATTCTGTGAAGTGCACAGCCAAGTCTTTGCATTCAAATGGCCACTTTAGGTAGAACTCTATTGCTTATCTATTTCCAAAGTAATATAGCAATGATATATTCATCAAATTAATTAGAAAAAATTTGAGATTCTACATCATCTAAATAGTTGTCTGAACATCCTATTTTATTCTATGTATTGAAACAGTGTGTTTTGTGCCGGTAAAGCACATGTCTCTGATTAACTGAGAATACAAATCAATACAATGTCATGATATAAAATTCCCCAGACAGAGGGATAATTGTGGTAAAAATATGATTTCACTTCTTTCTGAAATTAGAATGCACTATTAATTGTTTCTTTTGTTGGCTTAAACTGCTTTGATTATCAGTCTGAGATATTCCTGTTTATTCTGGGTTTAGGCTTCATGGGGAATAGTCTTCCAAGAATATGTAAAACGATATACAAAAAACATGGCTCACAACAAATGTGTTCCCAAAGACACCCACACGCCAGCACTGAATCTGAATGGCGACGTCCTTTGAGCCACAGCCAGAACATCTCAGCGTGTGCTTTCGGCACAATTTTTTGGCAGGCTATTTAAACTGTACAGAGGGCTGAGGATGGAGCTCAGCGAAAGAGCTCTCAGCTGCATCCGTCAAGCCCTGGGTTCAATTCCCAGTACCAGTGGGAGAGGGGGAAACCTGTGTAAATAATTATTAACAAAGATTAACTGCAAATTGCTCTGGACTGAACGGTGACCTCCAGAATTCCTGTGTCCACACTCTAGCCCTAAATGTGGCTGAGATTGGAGATCAGGATTTGGGGAGGTAGTCAAGGTGACAGGAAGTCATTAGGATGGAGCTGTGATCCAATGGGATTAATACCATAGAGACAGGAGAGTTTCCACCCTCTGGGTGAGCCCTCAGGGGAACTCAAACAGGCTAGCACTTCCCAGGTGCCACAGTGCAAGAAAATAAACGTCTGCTGTCTCAGTGAACTGCACTATGTAGTTTGCTATGAGAGGCTGAGCTGACTGATACAGAAGCGTACAGTGTACCAGAGCCGAGGCCACTTTGCAGACTGAAACAGAAGGAAATTTTTAGATGAATATCTGAAGGGGAAAAATAAGGAACTATCTAGATTTTACTCTACATTTTTCTAGAAATATTAGAGTTTCGAGTTTTATACTAGGTCAATAATCCATTTTAAATTAAATTACCTAAAGTATATTAGATCTGTGACTAAATAGAGTATCTATACTTTTCGTACAAATGCCAAAGTTCCAGTTCCTTTGTTGGAAGCTCCATCCTTTCCCCACTGAATTACCTTTGAGCTTTTGCCAAAGGTCAATTGCAGCATTCGTATGGGTTTATTTCCAGGCTCTTTATTCTGTCCCACTTGTTGGCGCGGCTATACTTTTGCCAGTACCATATTATCTTTATTACTGTAGCTTTATAGCAAATCTTGAACTGAGTGGTATAGTCTTCTGACATTAGTTCTTCCTCAACATTGTTTTGGCTATTGCAGAGCATTTATTTCTCCACATAAACTCAGAATCAGTTTGTCAATACCTCTGGAATTACTGATAGGATTTTGATTGGAAGTGTGTTAAATCTACAAATCAAGTTAAGAACTGGTCTCACAAAATTGAGCTTTTTAATACATGAGCCAGAAATATCTCTGTATTTGTTTAGATCCTTGATTTACTTCACTGGAGTATTATGTTTTCTCATATATAGATCCTGTACATATATTGTTAGATTTGCACCTAATTATTTCAAATTCCCTTTGCTATTATAACGGTTCTTAGCACAAATTGTTTACTTCAAATTCCAATTGTTCATTTCTGAGATACATACTTTTCATGTGCTAAACTTATACTCTGTGATTTTGCTATAATCACGTATTTGTTAAAGGATTGTTTTCTGTTATTTTTAAAAATTCTTTGGGATTTTCAACATGGGTAAACATGTCATTTGCGAACAAAGACAAATTTAATTTTTCCTTACAAACACATCCATCTTCCTTTCGTGTGTGTGTGTGTGTGTGTGTGTGTGTGTGTGTTGTTTAACTTGCGAGGACTTTCGTTGAATACTAGTAGTAAGACAGGACATCCTTGGCTCATATGTTAAGAGTAATTGTCATGTTTCTCACCAATAAGTACGAGGTCCACTGTAGGATTTATTTTTTGTAGATGTCCTTTATTAAATTGAAGACGTTTCCATCTATTCTTAATTTATCGAGGATTATTGTTCATTTTCTTACCAAGAAAGGTTTTTGAAATTTTGAAAGTGCTTTTCCTGTAACAACAACATATTTTTTTAACCTTGGTTAGTCTGCTGTTGTGGTTAATTACACTCACTGATTGTTACATGGTGAACCAACCTTGTATACCTGGAAACAAAATCCCATTTGATCTTGGTGCATAAATTCTTTACTTTTGTGTTCTTTTTTAAATCATTGCACCACTCTGCAGCAGCCTTCTGAGTTCTGCCATTACACTCTGTTCCTTCTCCCTTAAAAGGCTTTGGCAGGAATGACCCCTCATCCTCCAGACCTCAACTAAGTTCTCTCTTCCAGGTCTGCTTCCCTGACTCCCTCTTACAACATTCCCACATCTGGTAACTTTCACTTCACCACATTCTGTTATACACAGAACATTAGGTAAAACTAAAAGTTTACTTGTTTATTGTTTTGTTTGCTTTTTTACAAAGTGGGACCACTGTCTTTCCTAATTACCTCTATATTTCCTGTGCCTAATTTGTTTTTATAAATTAAAAAAAATGGTTATAATTGTGATCAAAGTGACACAGCAGAAAGGGAGAGAGAGAAAGAAGGAAAGGAGAGGAGAGAATAGCAGAAATAAGAGAACCACCACAGAGGCAAAAATCTGTGGAACTGAAGTACATTTGGATGCCCACACTGGGCTGGGGCGGTGCTTAGAAGAACATGGCAATTCTATGTTCACATCTTACAGTGATTAAATATTTGGTAGGTTGGGAAACTGGACTTTCTCAAGAATATATTTGATCATTTGATTTCAATAAGATTATAAAATAGACAAAAATCTACTTGTAAGAAGGCTACCAGGGGATGTGGAGGAAGGAAGATCATGTTAAGAGTAAGTATCACACTGTGGCCGTGCACTCGGGGAGCTTAGGCCGGCTTGGCTTGCTCTGGGTACTTGAGAGCGAGGCCGCCTGAAGCAGTGATTTTAAAGAACTTTTTCCACAGGGTTTAATATTATAATGAGTACAGACAGACACACCAGTAAAATGCATTCAATTCTAAAGAGGCTCTAATATCTAGAGTATCTTTATGAATTTCTAGTTACTATACCGTATTTCATAAAACTTAAAATATAATTCAATAGAAAGGGTACATTCAAAAG
>PVJO010003451.1:0-122911 GCA_004026905.1 Hystrix cristata | reverse complement strand
TGTTGCTAAAACTTGAAAAAAACCATTAAGGGGTCATGGGCCTAAAACCATCAGCTTTTTCTTATAGTTTTCTGGTTACTATTAAAAAAAAAATAGAGTGCTGGGGATATACCTCAGTAATAGAGTGCTTACCTAGAATACATTGGCCTGGGTTCCAGCCCCACATAAAATCCATCCATTCATCATCCCACCCACCCATGCATCCTTTGGGCCTGGGATCAAGCTCCAATTTCCTTCTCTGAGTATTAATCTTGAAAGTCAGTCTGTGACAAATATTATCATTATGTTCTGCAAATATGTACTAATAAAAACAGTAATAAAAATCTTGAGAGCCAGCATGCTCAGAAAATAAACATTGCCAGATATAGTGCTGCACACCTATAATTCCAGCTATTTGAGAGAAGAGAAGAATTGCAAGTTCAAGGCCAGCATGGACAATTTAATGAGATTCTGTCTCAAAACAAAAATTTAGAAGAGCTGGGGAATATAGCTCAGTGTACAGCATATGTTTAATGTGTGCAAGACCCCGGGCTCCACATGCAAAAAATAAAATAAATTAAATCAAATCAATCAACCAATCAATCAGGGTGTGGTAGCATGCACCTATAATGCCAGCAGTCTGGAAGGGTTAGGCAGAAAAATCACAAGTTTGAGTCCAGCCTGGGCAACTCGGTGACTTAGCAAGACCTGGCCTCAAAATAAAAAATAAAAAATGGGTTGGAAGGTAGCTCAAGTGCAAAGACTCTGGCTTCAGTCCCTAGCACTGCAGAAAGAAAGGAAGGCAGGAGGAGAAGCAGGGATGGAAGGAGGAAACACTGACAATTGAGAAATTCCTTACCCCTTCAAAAAAAAAATTCTCCACAAGCAGGACCATGGGGATGCTACAGTTCCCTTTCCCAGTATTACCTGAGTGAGTTGTGCACTTCTTTAAATTTCAAGTGTTGGGTATTTTGTCCCAGCAACAAAGGAAGTGATTAAGACAGATTTTGTTGAAGTGGGGTTAATGCTGAGACGCTGCCTGATTTTGGAACTGGTTCACAGGAGGAGTCTGGAATGGTTTGAGGATGCTGGTCAGAGAAGCTATAGAATTCTGTAAGCTGAGTTTGATGGGAGCATCTGATCAAAGCTCAGAAGACCAGAAGGCTGGCAGTAATGCAGCCAGGAAAGACCAGGCTCAAGAGGTTTCGTTGGGAATGAGGACTCCATTGGCAGCTGGACTCCAGTCCATGTGTGTTATACTCTGGCAGAACATTTGTCTACATTTTGCTCATGTCCTAAGGCTTTGTGGGAGACTAAGGGTGGTGGGCAGGAGCAGCAGGATAAACTCGCTATCTGGCCACAGCCCTCACAGGTGCATGGCTCAGGGCCAGATGCTTCTCTCTAGATCCCAGTCCCTTCACTGGGTAGCTCCTAGCCTCCTTTGTCTTCAGAAGCCTCAGAGATTTGGGTGGGGAGGCAGAAGTAGGGTACAAGAAGTTGGATAAGGCTTGGCCTCAGTTTCTTCACCTGTGAAATAGGGTGACTGTGAGGTCACATTTACTTTTAATGCTCATGAGCTGGATCCCTTATTTTTCAGGGTGGTGCTTGTTTTCTGATGCAGATGCCCAGAGAGGTCAGATTATTGGAACTGACTCTAGTGAGAGGCACTCAGCCACAGAGTGGGAGCAGCTGCACAGCCAGAGTGCTGGTTATCAGCTCTGCTTATCTAAATTAAGGCAGAGATTGACTTTCTTGTGGTCAGATCCAAATTTTAGTTATTATAAATCTCCTCCCCTGGTAAACAAGCAGCTAGAGCATTCTGACAGGGTCAAGTTCCCTTGAATAATGTAGGTGCTATCAAACCTAGACTAAACAGGCACACTGCTGTGAAAATCTGAACTACAGAGGCTGAAGTGGAGGGAAAGGAAGCTCCCCCTCCAGGCTGATTTGAGGGACGGGAGGGGTCCTGGCTAGGTAGGGAGCACTGCACTGTCTTACGGGACTTGGTATCTCTGGCCTGTTTTGGGCAAGTCACCAGGCCCCTGGAAGGCCTCGGTATCTTCACCTGTTAAACAAAGGGCTAGCCTAGCAGAGCCCTACGAAGCCAGCTGGCTCTGGTGTGCCATGGTTAGTGTCTTCCGGGCCATAGTCTCAGCTGCAGGCTGATCCAGTGAGTCTGAAGAGCGTCAGTTGTACAAGAGAGACACAGAGGAGGGAGAGATGTGAAGAGAGAAAAGAAAGGAAGTTCCCTGGAACATTCTCCCATAGAAACCAAGGCCTTTATAAAGCTAAGTCCTGCAAAGACAGGCAGGCTGAGCTAGTGGGGCCAAGGCAACAGAGACACCTGCCCTGCCTATCTTCAGAGTCCAAGAGAAGTAGGGAGCTCGGATGCCAGGGCAGCAGATTGGGCTCCAAGTGGAGGCCAGGTTGTCCTGCTGTCATCTGACTCTCACCTGGAGCTGCAGGAAGGGCTGGCTCGGCTTCAGGGATCGGAAAAGGATCAGCCACAGCCAGGCTCTCTGCAGCCTTGGGCCTGCTGGGCCTGAGTCTCTCAGAGTTACTGATCATTTGTTCTGAGCAGGAGGGACCTTGAGGGCTCCAACCCCAGCTAGGCTTCAGCAGCAGTAGACTTCACCAAACTACTTCTGTCACTGCTGTGACTTATATTTGTTCACACCAGGGCATCCCCTGGCTGTACCCTGCAAATGAGAGACAGTCTGTCTAATCACTATCCAGGAGAAGCAGAAAGACCTATGGGCAGGGAGACAGGGGAGGGAGGGCCACTGACTCAGCACTGGCCCATGCCAGGTCTCGTTTCTCCTCATTGGCACCAACCTTGGCATGGGTAGCTAGCTTTTGTGTTGGGAATCTTTTATCTGATGTCCCAGAAGAGGGAGGGCCTGGTGAGGTCCTTGTTTGCAGCTCTCCACAGTCCCAAGCCCACAAGGTCTACCTGTCCAATTTTCTATCCAACAAGAGCAAGTTTGCAGCACAGCTGTGCCATTTTCAGGAACTGTGGAACTCTCCCTATGCTACTTCAACCAAACCCAATGGGAGGAATAGCTTAAAAGCCTTTGGTCCTGCTCAATAGTACAAAAAGTTTCCATGTAAAGAATTTGCACTCAGGAGGTTTGGGAAGACTTGGGGTTTCTACACTATGGGAAATAAAGCAAAGCAATTAATATACACTGTTTTAAAGGAGAGGGGAAAAAAAAAAAAAAAAACCACTGCAGGTAGGCAGGTGAGACACCAGGTTAGCTGTTAGTCAGGTTTGTTTCCAGGAAGTTGGAGACTGGAGCTCTGTTTGGGGACAGGGCAGTGGGGAGGCAACCTGTGTGGACAGGGGCAGGTGCCACACCAGCTGCCAAGGCCACACCAGATATCTTGGGAAGGCAGTATCCTTTTTTGCAGGATTAATAGAGGCACATGGGCTGGATCTTCCTAGTCTGGGCAATGGAACAGACAGGGTCTCGAGGAACTGCTCCAAGGCCACTCATGTGTGCGCATCACAGCCCAGCCTATCTTTCAAAACCAAATGAGGGGCCTGGCCAGCCCATGTCTCTAAGTGGCCTTGGGGCTGATGGAGAAACAACTGCCTTCTCACGTAGGGCAGGAGTATGCTGCTGCTGTGGTAGGTGGCAAGAGGAAGATGCCACCAAAGCACAGCTGCACACAGACCACTAGCCAAAGCATGTACCCATGGTTCTGTGGTCCTGTCTGGCACAAGTCCACTCAGGCCGGTAGCCCTGTGCTGCCAGTAATCTGGGACCTGCCGGCCCACCCTGGACATTCAATTGTCTCAGTCTCTCTCTTGGTTACAGCCTGGCCTGGAACCTAAGGGTGGTTATTCATCTTCTCACCCTACCCACTGAGAGGCAGAGGCCCACATTTCTACCTCTGTTACCAGCTTTCACTCTCTGCATTGTCTTCCCTCTTACCCTACCACCTGTGCCCAGAGCTCTGGGCTCTATGTTAGAGGTGAAATGGTCACCCTGAGGCAAGCAGTCTGAGATACAGTCACACTCTTTCTGTGCCCTGGATTCAGGGCCACTTGAACAGACAAGGCAGGAGAGACCCTTCCAGGTCTCTGTGCCAGAAAAGCTTCACTACATGAGAACTATGTTTATGATATTAAACTCCCCCAGGAGTTGTCTTTTTCTCACTCTATCCCTGCTGTGCATACATCTGTAAGAGGCCTCAAGTCCTTTAAGGAGACCCAGCAGACACAGGCAACTATACTACAGACAGCCACCAAGCCTAGCACTGCTGAATTCCCTGGCACCAGGCTAAGGGCCATCTCTGACTGGCCAGATGCTTTGTGTCTGCTCCTGCAGAATTGTCACTTCCCAAGCAAAGGCCACATGGACTTGTGCTCATCCTGGAAAAATGAATACTGCCGAGAGCTCTCGAGATAGTTCAAGGAGAGATGGGCCCTCCCTTCTCACCCTGAAGGCCCAGGGTATGGGCCTCAGTAGAAAACCAGAGAAAGTGTTTCTGGGGCAGGAACTCTGTTGCCTAAGGAGATTATACAAAGAGAATCGAGGAAATTTGGCACCCCCATCTCAAGGAGCAAGTATGGCATTGTCCTGTCTGATTACAAGGGCTAGGCAGGTGGCAAGAGGAAGATGCTGTTACACAGGTGAGAGGTTGGGATGGACGGCGGGCTCAGCTCAGCTCAGCGGCGGCTCCTCACCATTCCTTGGGTCATGAGCCAGCTGTCTATGGGTTCCAGGTCAAAGTCCCCACCTTTCCCTCTCTGCTGGGCCGAGGACAGAAAAGTCCCAGAAAGAAAAGTCACAGCAAGACCCATAATAAAGAAGTCATAGCACATATTGTGGAAACAGAAAAGTCACTGTTTAGACTTGCTAATTTGTCACATAAGGAAATATGACCTGATGACCCCCAATCCCTCCCCTAGTACCTCTTCCTTACCTGCTTGGAAAAGAAACAAAGCTTAGTAACCATGAATCCCAACAGTATAACAGATACTCATGTGCACTTGGGAAGTCTCTGAGATCCACTCATTTGGGCGGGAGGGCAGGTCCTGGGGATCAAACTCAGGGCCTTGTACTTGCCAGGCAAGTACTGAGCTAAATCTTCAACCTCTACTCATTTTTTAGACGAGATCGGGCGCGTTCAGGGTGGTATGGCCGTAGACTCTACTCATTTTTTAAATGATAAAAATGTTTAAAGTGGAGATGGCTGACTTGGTGGGGTTATGTTTGTGGAGGTGTTGCTTTGAGACACTCTCTCCTTTGTCGTGCTTTGAATTTCTCTCTTGGCCTAGTTTTCATTTTCAGGTCAGCATGGCCTAGGAAGGGTCAAGGCCGTCTGAGGGATGTGTGCACACACAGATAAAGCTAAAATGTGCCCATATTGCTGAGGTTGGCCTCGCCCCAGGAAGAGTAAACATAAACGGCAACATGCCAGCACACGTGACCAACATGCTGCTGTCATCAGGACCTTTGAGAACAAGAGGTAGTCCAGGCCACGTACCCAGAGGATGAAGTAAGAAATCACCACATCTGGACTGGGACCTGGGCTTGGGCACTGATAATGGTGAGGGTATGGCAGGACACATGCTGGTATTGACCTGGCAAGCCTGGAGCCAGAGGGGAGAGCAAGTTAGCCTGGCTGAGGGGTGTCCTCAGTAGGTGGAAGACTGGCAGGCCTCCAGCCAGCTCTCTAATGGGTTGGGGGGAGGACAATATAAATAATGGGAGAAAAAACAAAATACACTGCTGGATGATGGGCATCTGGGGGTTCGGGTGGCACTGCCTTGCCCTTTGGGTGCTGAGAACCCCAGGCAGCCATTGGCTCTTCTGAGCCCCCTGGTGGTCAGTGCAGAGGTATGCGCCTCTTCAGATCTCATTGGCTGGGGCAGCTGGGAAGCGGAGCCTGTTAGGGAAAGGGGTTTTCTCAAGGGTGTCAGGCTACAGCCATGCTGCCTGTCTGGACCTGTTTGGGAAAGGGTTGCAGAAGGCTAAGAACTCGTATTTGAGGAGCAAAGAGCCCTGTGCACACTTCCCTGTCCAGTGGATGGGTGGGCACTGCCCCCTTGCCACCTGGCTGGGGAACCTGGTGGGAGTTCCAGCTCTGATAGACAGCTGTCCCAAGGGCCCTCTTCCTCCCTGCCCCTGCAAACAGCATGCATCTACACATATTTCCTAGTCAGGCACAGAGAAGAAAACACTCTGGAGAAGCATTAGACACCAATTCTTTCTCCTTCAGTGATCTGAAATCTTATAGAAACCACAGGTGCATTTTAAGGCTCACAGAAATACCACCCTCCACTTTGAGGTGCCTCGCCCTTGACTTTACTCCTTCCAAACTAGGAGTTTCCCAGGATACACTCTCAGCCACCCCTTAACTGCTTCAGCTTCCCAAGGAAATCCTGATCCTCAGGTGCCCTCCACTGCGGTAGCACTGCTTGGCTAGGCCAGCTACCAATTCAGAGTTTAGTTTAGGTCGGTACTCGCCTTCCCTGTGAGAGCATTATGCTGTCAGTATATTACTCAGCCCCAGGGCACTGTAAAATGTGAAGAGAAGCCCTACTTGGCCATGGGAGACCTGAATCTCAAGAGCCTCCGGTCATTGAGGTAGGAAGAGTGGGGGCTATGGAGTCAGAAACTCCCAGGATGGGGTCCTCACATGCTGCCTACTCTCTGCGTGCCCCTTGGCCCATCTTCTACCTCCTAGGCCTGTTTTTCTTGTGTGTCACAGTATTTTCACTTTACAGGGTTAGGAAGGACTGAACAAGACACTGCTTGGTGGTACACAGGTGTTCCATGCTGAACTACCCAGCCAGCTTTACCAAACTGCCTGACTTTCCCTGCAGAAGACTGGGGCAAAACACAGGATGGAAGACTTACCACTTCTGAGCTCTGTTTCCGACTATCTAGTGCAGAAGCAAGTCCTCCAACAGCTTGAGGATCCTCGTAGGTGACCCTATAGACAAAGCAGTACAAGCACAGTGAGTTCCCCTAGGGGTCATGGGGCAGGTGGTAGTGTGACTAGTCACTTCCTATCCCATGGCACCTTTCTTAGGTGTGACCTTAGCCCTGGGCAGAGGCTAAGGGCTCATGCTGTATCCTTACAGCTGACACAAGAAGACCTAGGTTCAAGTGGAAGCTCTCCACTGAACTCCTCTGGGACCTGGGGCTTGTGCTTTTCATAGTCCTTCTTTTGAGTCACAACACTGGGGCCTCTCTGACGCTCAGTGGCATGGTATCAAAGTGCCCTGGAGCTCCTCTGAGGGAGGAGCTAGATAAAAGCACAGTAATACTAATTTTATAAGCAGTAATCGCCTTTGGGCTGAGAAGAATGCCCAAAGCATGCTTTGTGCCTTTCTGAGATGCAGGGGGTGGTCTGTTTTAGAACCAACTCCCTCAATTCCATATGGCTATTGGACAAGCCTCTGTTCTCTCCACATTTTTTTCGGCAGTTAAATATTGCTGCTAGGAACACATCTGGGTCCCTGCCTGGATGTACCCTCCTGCATCTGAGCTCCTCCTGCAGATGAGGGGCTGGGTAAGGTCGTATCTGCAGCGGTAACATAGGCAGGAGACAAAGGAAGAGTGGATTCCTGTAACTGACAGGAGAACTGACACCATGATCAACCTCAAGGGCACAGAAGAGTGGGAGAGGACTGGCATTCATTTAATATCTGCAGCCAATGCCAAGTCCTCACAACCATATTTCAAAGCTCCTGGCAGTCCTAATAAAAGGCTTCTTTGTGCTGGACTGTGACCAGGCCTGAGCTAACTCCTCCTGACACCCCCCACCCAACATCTTTAGACAGCCACTAGAAGGGCCCCACATACGTCTTGCGCTGCTCAGCTAAGGAGTTCCCTCTGGTCTGGGCAAACATGTCAAAGCCGTCATGAGGATTGCACTGCTGGAGTGAACTGAGAGTGCCAGTGACACTCTCTGTCCCCAAGTCTGTGACAACAAAACAAATAAATGGCAGATGAGAACAAAATGTAGACTGTGGACCTGATGGACCCCAAAGCTAGGACACAAATGGGACAGGTTAAGGGCCTGTGAGGAGGACAAGACCATCTTCAGCATTCCTAGTTCAGCAAGCACAGGCCTGTGGCAGACAGGACCATACTGTCCCCCAGCCACTGGAGGGGCAGGGAGGGTGTCAAGAGCCAAAGAGAGAGTGCCAGCAGTGAGAAGGCAGGGAGGGGCCAGTACACTTCAGCTTTCCCACAGCACCATTTTCAGGGGCCCTCAATCACACCGTCTAAGGACCTGGGTCACCTATTTATTTGGCACTTACTTCAAAGGCACCCACCAAGTTCAGAGCCAGACCTCCAGGGGTCTGACATGGTCCTTGGCCCTAGGAAGTTCACCAAGTAGATGGCATAGAGGTAAACAGCTGCTGTGCTTAGCTGAAGGAATGAAGGAAAGACTCAAAAGCAACCCAAGGGTGGGGCTTTTACAATAAGTGGGGCTATGCTGGGGAAGAAGGTGAAGATAGATTCAAAGGCACAGAGTCCAGGCCATGTGAAGTGTCACTGCTCAAGGGAGAGATGAGTGGAGGAAGCTGGGAAGGCAGGTGGGAGATGGCTAGTGAAAAGCCTCAAATGCCAGGTAAAGGAATGAATGGGCAAACACTAGACATTCTTTAAGAAGGGAGGTAGTGCTTTGAATTTTAGGTATTAAATCTGGTGGTCATAATCTGGATGGACTAGAAGCAGAGAAATCTGTTCTGATAAGGAAGTAGTGGTTACAAATATAGGAAATATTAAGACAGTGAGTTGCAGCAACTAACAGGCCACTAAATAAAGGGTTCCTTTGGGGGGCGGTTTCTTTCTTTCTTTTTTTGTACTGGGACTGAACTCAGGGGCTTTACATTAGTTCTTTTTTATTTTTCATTTTGATACAAAGTCTCACTAAGTTGCTAATTTGTCTAGGCTGGGCTTGAATTTGCAATCCCCTTTGCCTCAGTCTCCCAAAGTGGTGGAATCAGAAGTGTGCACCACCAGGCCTGGTTTAAATAAAAGTTTAATTAATTAATTAATTAATTTTTTTTTTTTTTTTTTTGGTGCTAGGGATCAAACTCAGAGCATTATGCTTGCTAGGCAGGCACTCTACCACTGCTAAAAGTTTACCCAGCCCAAACGCTTAATTTAATCGAAGTGAAATAAAGCAAGAAAGATAAATATTAAGAAAAAAATAAACAGAAAAGCAAGATAGAGGACAAAATTTTGAGGGCTATGTTTGTTAATTATGTCAATATTATCATTTTATTTGTCATAAGTTGGTATTGTCCAGTATAAATGAAGAA
This sequence comes from Hystrix cristata, assembly GCA_004026905.1. NCBI lineage: Eukaryota > Metazoa > Chordata > Mammalia > Rodentia > Hystricidae > Hystrix > Hystrix cristata. The sequence continues at coordinate 113,637 of PVJO010003451.1, read as the reverse complement.
TCTTGAGTCACGTACATACTCGTACTGTGGAAAGGTGGGGAGTTTCTTCTAAATTTCACAGTGGAACAGTTTAGGTTAATGGAATAGTTCCAGGAGGGTAAATATATTTGTTGGTGCCATCATCTCCTATTTCTCAGCCAACCATAGCTATCTCCAGTCTATCACATATTTATTTTTTAGGGCTGGGGATTTAGCTCAGTGATTAGAGTGCTTGCCTTGCAAGCACAAGGGCCTGAGTTCGATCCTTGGCACCACAAAAAAAAAAAAAAAAGAAAGGGCAACATATTTATTTTTTAGGTCCTGAGGTGGCTTTAGCATCAAACCTGAGTTCCAAGCAACCAATAAGCTGAAATCTATTTGCCATCCTTGGCTTAGTTAATACTGAAACTTGGAATTTCTCCCATCTTTGCTTTCCAACCCAGGTTTAAACTTCAATTTTCAGGAAAGAAATTATGAATTTAAAGTTGTACAAATGGCTAGGACTCATCAATACACCTTCATAAGGATTCCCCAAAATGCTCTCTTTCGGCCCTCCAACAGAGAGAGGAGAGGCCACAAGGGAGGCCCACAGTAGGGCGCATCTTTACATAGCAGGGAGACACTCACCCAGGCCCGCCAGCTGGGAAGAGAGGGAAGATGGTGGTGCCGTGTTTCCCACCATTGGGCTCACCACAGCAGGAGAGCCAGGGCCCAGGTCTATTAAGTTGTCTTCAGTTACTTCATTGAGTACCTGTGGGGCAGGAGATAGGGGTGAGGGCCGGGCCTCTGGGTAGTTCCAAGGTGAACATGGCATGTACCATGCAGGGTTTTGCAAGAAAAGGCATCAGCGTGGCCCCACACAGATGCAAGGTGGCTCCCTCACCACTTTCAGTGTCCATGGTGGCCCAGGCTGTCAGTGAGCTGCCTGCTGGCCTCCTCTCCCTTCCCACTTAAAAGAAGGTGGCCCGGAGTCACAGGACAGTGAGGTCTCAGGAGCTGAAGACCTACATTTTGTACCACCCTCCTGAGTGCCAGCCAGCTTTCTCCAGGGTTCCTCTAACCAGACTGTACCCTACAGTTACCCATATATTTTAGCCTATTTAGAAAAACTAAAAAGGAGGCCAACCAGGGCAAGTCTCTAATGTGTGTGTGGATGTCCTCCTCAGAATGGCGTTCTCACTTACTCCATTGCTGGCGTTCTGAACTGATCGGCCTGACCGGTATCGCTCGAACCTAACAGGGAGGGAAAGCAAAGAAGTAAGTGACAAAGGAGGCTGCATGAGGGCTGCTCCACTCATAGTCCCAGGGAGAACTCTGGGGACCCAGCAGGGATGAGTCTCTTGGGAAAGAGACCAGCCAGTTCCAGGCAGGGAGCGAGAGAGTATATACTACACGTACAACTGTGTTATGCCTTTTTCCATGCAGGACTCCCGTCCTCCAGGAAGACCAGCCTCCCTGCCTCTCCCACAAGTACACTGGTCAGTCTCAGGGAGGAAGTGCTGGTTACCACACTGAAGAGGTCACCAAAAGCATCCCAGTCATTTCCTCACCCACTTAGCCCCACGTGCTGCTCTGGCCCCTGAAGAGGAACCTGAATCAATCATCTGACCTGGAGGCATCCCACATGTCTATCCATAAAGTCAGGGACTACACAGACCCTTCCCTACTTTTTCTGGACAGCTCCAAATTCCACCTCTGGATGAAAGGGGATGGGGCATGTGTGGGGTGGCATGGAGGGGAGGACAGGCACAGACCCTGGCCATGCCTAGAGAAAAGGTGGCCAGGAGCTTTGGAGAAGTTTGAGCCAACCACCCAGCAGCTGCCAGGAGGGTGGGGCAAGCAGCTCGGTTGGGTCAGTCTCCTCTGCTCCCAGTCAGCAAATGGCTATAGATAGGCCTTGACTGTGAGCAATCACAAGAAATGTCCCCTCTGCCACACCTGTCATTCTCATACTGGTAGGGAAATGTATGAACAGTGGTGAGGTCGATGGGGGTCAACAGATATAGTTTTGCATTGTATTTAAAAGCTCCAAATGCCATGGGTCAAGAGGTATCCAGGAGACTTCTCTGACCAGAGCCTGGGATGGATTGCTGCCTACCCAGCACCTGGTGACAAAAGACCCCCAGCAGGAATGACCTGACGAAGCAGTGTGGGTCCACTGTAGTTTTGACTTGGGTGGTTTTTTAACAGAGGTCTCTGAAGGACAGGGATATTAACACGTCTCAAACACTCTGAATCCTGGAGTACCTTTTCCATGCTGTATTGAGGGACCATTCCAAGGTACTCTAATTGGGACAGCACTTCAGGGCTGCTCGCCCAGGCAACACCTTTGAGTTCTTCGTACAGCTAGGACTGGTGAACTTGTGAGTGACAATGCCCACACTGGCTTCTGTTATCCTATTCTAGCAAGGGCTTAAACAGGTCTAACACGTTAAAACCAAGAAACTAAAGCCACATGGCAAGACATGGGAGCCTCAGGCAGGGAGTCAAGGCTCCTGGGAACTGTTTTTATTCCCTGGCTGACAAACTGTAGGCTGCTGGGTGGCCCCACACTCCTACTGCAGAGGCAACTTCATCTGTTAGATGGGCACAGGGCCACCCATCCCTACTGTCACAGGCAGAAGCTGAGACAACCCTGGGCTGTGACAACCACCATATGACCATCCTCTGAGCCCTAAAGGGAAATGTAAACCCAGTATCTGTTGGCCTAACTGATGTCGGTCTCTGTCCTCCTGACCAATCCACCTAAGAAGCTGTGAGTTAGCTGGAGGGACCCCACGACTCCAGGGGGCTTACTTAGATCACTGTCCCACCCTCTTGGGCCTCATCATAAATGGGAGAAGGCTGGCCTGGTCAAGGTCTTTCTGGTTCTGACACTGAGATATTCTGAAAGCCCATAGTACAGCCCAGTCCAAATCATACAATTTGAACTTGTCCCAAGGAAGGCTTTGAACAAGGAAAAGAATTTGCAAGTTTGTTGCCTTAAGACTAAAACTGATTTGGTTGCAGAAAGATCTGAAAGGAATGTATGTTTCCCTACGCAGCAGCAGCAGCATTCAGGCACTTACTGATCACTTGCCTGCTTCTCCTGATCACTCCAGACATACTGACATTTACAAAGAGAAAATTCTTGCTTTTTTCAAGATGGAAAAGAGGAAGTCCTTTTTCTTAGGAGAGATTTTTTTCTCTTTAATCCTTTTCGAATTCAAAGGATCATCAAAGGAGCAGGTGCAGCAGCTCTGGGCCCAGACGCCGCCAGTCCTAACCTTCCCTGCGGCTGGGGTCCTAGGCGAGACGCAGAGCAGCCAAAGGCTTACAAAGGGCAGAGCCCAATTCTGCACATCAACTTCCTGCTGCTCTGTTCCCAGAAGAACAAGAAGCATTTTCTCTGTCGTATGGTAAGAAATTAGCATCTCTGATGAATATTTTCTAGCTCTAATCGCTCTCTCTCCTTGTTTATGAAAGAAATCCCTCTGTTATGGTGACAGTTCTTTCAAGGGCCTGCTCCTACCTCTCGTAGCGGAGGAAGACATTGTTGAGGTCATCATTGACGTGCAGCAGCTCCTCAGTGACCTCCTCGTTGGACACACGAGAGATGAGCTCCACGATGCGATGCTGCATGGCCCGACAGGTTCTGTTCAGCTCCTAGGGAACACATGCACCTCTGCATAGCCTGCTGGGAATGCTTTTTGTCACGTTCTAGTGCCTTTGAAAAGATTTGTACTGATTCTTAAAAGTCACAGAAGGAGTACATGCTTCTTCATAAAACCAGACGTGTACAGAATACAGAGTAAAAGCTCCCTCCTTACTGCCTGTCTCTCATACCCGTGAGCACACAGTACTTCTCCAAATGTCCACACGTACACACTATTGTGTATAGACAAGCATGTGTTTCTGCAAATCATTTTTAAAGTATAAAAATAGGATTCTTTACACCTTGCCTTTTCTCTTTAACAAAATATTTCAGACCCTCATCCCTATTACTTTGTCCAAACTGCTTTGTTCCTTTGTGTGTGCCATAATACATCTTATCATTCTGCTGTTGTGGGGCACATGGCTTGTGGTCTCTTTTTGGGGGGCAACCTAAGTAATGCAGTAATAAACTTTTATACACAATGATTATGCCCTTGGGCAAGTATTTCCACGGCATGAGCTCCTCATAGGTGGAATTTCTAGGTGGCAGTATGTGTGGCCATTTAGAACACTGATTGGTAATAGTTAAAGGCCCTCCAAAAATATGCTATCACTTTACTTATATTACCAGCAATGGCACGAGTATATTTTAAGACTGCATTAGGGACCTAGTGCTGGCATGTCTGCCTCCTTGCCAAGGTCTCCGAAGTTCCACAAACTCTCACAGAGCTCTTTGCATGCTAAAGATGACACTTGCACGCCCCTCGTCACCATAAGATTCTCTAACCCTCGGAAGCAATGTCCTTTGAGAACACGACCTTATACTTTATGGCCTGGCTTCCATGAGCCCTCCCTGCCCTGGAATAGTTGCCTTCCCGATGCTCTTGTTTAAACTTGCTTGCGGAACTCCTCAAATAACCTGCCAGGCTCCTTCCCTTCTTGCACACCAGACTGAGAATGCGAGAGAGATGTGACAGGCCTGCCAGGCTGGCTCCTCAGCCTCCTAACTACAGGAGCTGCCTATAAACAAAACTCTAAATCCCACTGGGCCACCAGGGTTAAGGCTGAGGTGGGATGCTACCCCACCTCCCCAGACACTGGAAGAAGTGAATGAGCCAGTGACGTCTATGCACGGCTCTTCATTTTGCCTCATCGTCTCATTCTCTCCAATAGTTTTCTCTCTTGCCAGATTGTAACCTCCCTGAGGGGTGTTGTCATTTATCCTCCGTGGATGCCCTGAAGCCAGGCACTGAGTCACACACTGCTGAGCTGGGCTACTGAGGTGGTCATACAAGCAAAGAAGGGAGCGGAAGGTGCCCTTTCTGTAGGCTCCCTGGCACCAGGAAAGATGGCACTCACCCTCAGGATTAGTATGGCGAGGCTCTGAATTTGGCTCCCTCTCTAAACCCTGGCTTGATATTTCTTTTCCTGTGTTCCCAGCGCTATGAGTGACTCATGGGGACACTCTCCAAGTGCGCCTGAGAGAATTAATGAGTGAAGGCAGGTTGCATTTTTCCCACACTCAGTCCAGGGTATCAGGGAGACTTTCTAACCTCACTCCCCTGGGCCTGTGTGCCCTGGGCTTGTCTGGCAAGTAGGGGCATGGCAGGGGACCTTGACTGGCTTGCGCTGCTGTCCCTCTTCCCATGATGCTCAGCCCTGAGGCTCATTCCCCAAAGTGCAGGCAGCTGAGAGAGAGGCCTGACCCAGGTAGATCAGCCTAGAGTCACCTAAGTACAGCTGTACTTACTGGGCAGAAAGGATCTCGATTTAGACAGCTGAGTGCTCACAAGTCTGGTTTTGTTATGTGGACAAAAAGCTTCCTTACAGCCTCCTTGATGCTGGGTCTGGTCACCTTGCTGGTTCCTGTCTGGCTATGGCATTGCTACCCTTCATCTTGGTTCAAATTCTCCAAAGCCAGAATGGTGCTGTAGGTCTCTCCTGGTCATTGAGAAAGCCAGAAAAAAACTCCCAGATTTTTCTCTAAATAGATTCTGACTCTTGGTTTTCCTAGGACTCTCACCCTGGATTTTGGAGAAGGCAGGATCATAGGGCACATTCCTTCCAGCAAAGGCAGACCCTACCACAGAGGCTCAGGACAGGAATGTGTAGCCTCTGTCTCGCACTTATGGCTAAGCAGCAAGCTCTGGATGTACTTTGTTAGGAAAGGGAAAGAAAGGGGGTTGGGGATTTAGCTCAGTGGTAGAGTGCTTGCCTTGCAAGTGCGAGTTTGATCCCCAGCACTCAAAAAAAAAAAAAAAAAGGAAGGAAAAAGATCAGTAGTCGATTTTCATCCAAACTGCAGGCTAAAAAAAAACCAAACCAAAACAAAACAAAACTGCAGGCTAATGACAAAGTGCAAGACCTACAAGTCAGGAGTGTGGGGGCATGTCATGGTAGACAGTTCTAAGCCCCTCCAGAAGAGCAGGGCACCTACTACCTGGAGCCCACAAACCATGTCCAACCACATCTCAGACTGTCAAGGACAGCAGGGGACCCCAGGCACTTACCCACTGCTCTTGGGCCCTGAGAAATCAGCTCTCTGCCTGCAATGTCCCTTCTTTGCCATTAAACAAACTCCTATCCATCCTTCAAGACCTCAAGATGTTTCCCTATCCCAAGATTTCATCATGAAAGTGTTAAACATCAAGCAAAGTCAATGTATTACCATCCATTTTCTACCATTAACATTTTACAGTGCCAGATTTACCATGTGCCTCCTATTTATCCACCTCTTTGTCCATTTGGAATGTTTTCTGGGAACCTGCAGCTGCCCCTTCCTCCTTCAGAATCCCTCAGCATTCCAGACGTACCTCCACTATACCTTCCACCCCAAAATGTCCTCAGAGCCTCCAAGTGATGGCCAGCTCCGGCCACCCCACACAGCAGAAGTCCCACAACAAGAGCAATCCTGAGGTAGCTCCCTGGATTCTAAGAGCCAAACCAGGTACCTCAGTGGGCTGCCAAGAGTGTCTCAAAAATATGGCTGCAAACATTCCACGCACCAGGACCACCAGACAAAAGAGGGCAAGGGCTCATCTCTGTCTCCCCCACAAAGCCCCTGCCCCAGCTGGGTGCTAGGGACCAACTAGCAGGCAGCAAGCAGCCAGCAAATGGATAAACCATTCATGTCACCAGGACTCTATTCCTCTGTGTGTAACATAAGGGGGCTGGATATACAGGGAGTTCTGAAGGGTACCATGGAGGTGCCTGAGATCTCCATGATACCTTGCCCCATGGCAGCCAGAACAGCTCTGGTTTCAACTATTTTAAATACTTCCATTCTCTATAGAATAATACTTGTGAAGGAAAGGGTTCCATGACTTTCAAATACCATTTGGAAAGTACTAGAGGATTTCTGAGGCTCTAACGTTAAGTCCTCAGTTTGGAGGAAGAACAAGACCCAAAGGCAGAGTCCATATAGTGGTCTCATAGACTCTGAGCACAAGATATACTTGCTTTGGCCTTGTATTTGCTGCCTCTCTTCTCACTGCTTTCCTGCTGAGGTGATGGCTGGCACAGTTCCCAACCTGAAGGAGTCTCGAAGGCTCCCATCCTGGAGGGGCTCCCTAGTGGCTTCCCTAGGCTCTCTGCCTGGAGACAGGCTAGAGTCCATCCTAGGCATTCTGCATCAGGACTCTTTACAAAGAGAAAGATTTTCCATTTCCTGGCTTCAGTCTTTTTGGGGGGGTGGTGCTGGGGATCAAACTCAGAGCCTTGTGCTTGTGAGGCAAGCACTCTAACCACTGAGCTAAATCCCCAGCCCTTTTTTTTTTTTTTTTTTGAGACAGGGTCTCCCTATGTAGTTCAGGGTGGCTTTAAACTCACTATGAAGCCCAGGCTGGCCTTGAACTCACAGCAATCCTCCTGCTTCAGCCTCCTGAGTGCTGGAATTACAGGCATGTGCCACCATGCCTGGCTCAACATTTTAAATTACTTTTGCAAAAACAGAAGAGATGAACCAGAATGTTAAGCTTTCTGTACCACCATGCCATCTGGCCAGCCACATGGCCTTCTTAGTATCATCCTCAGCCAGCTCCATACAGGTTCAGCTGGAGACTTTCCTCTGTCTCCTTCCATCTCCAAACCCCCTAGGTAGAGTAACTTCTAGGCCTAGGGCACCTGAGAGTCAGCAGTTTGGCTGGGCCATCCTTTCTACTGTGCAAAAGCGGGGACAGGAATTCCTTCACACCAAAGATTTCAGCTCTGGCTTCCTCCTACCTTGGGTTCTCAACAGGGGGTAGAATAGCTGGTCACTTGTGCAAAAGCCTTCATCTACCAGAATACATTATGAAATAACCTCTCTTTTCTGTCTAACTAATCCCAATGCCATTATCTTTTCTTCAGGGGACAGTATCAGGTCTATCTCACGAAACTGTCTTTTAATCATTTTTGTGGCTTCCTCTGAATCATCTCCCAGTTCAAGGGAGCATAGCATAAGATCTTGAAGATCTGTTCTACTGTAGAGAAGACAGGAGGGAGAAGAAAGTCTTTTGAGGGACAGGGGGAGTAATGAAGCCAAACACATATAATACACTAGATTTCTCCAGAGAAAATGACCTTGGTCATTCTGTCTTTGTTGCAATGAGATGCAAGAAGAGGAGTGGTTTATACCATCTCCTACTTGAAAGAACAACAGGGAAGATGGTTTCTTTCATTGCCCAATGGATGGCCATATAAGAATGTCCATTTTGGGGACTGGGAATTTAGCTCAGTGTTTAGAGTGCTTGCCTTGTAAGCACAAGGCCCTGAGTTCGATCCCCAACACCTAAAACAAACAAAAAAAGAATGCCCATTTTGGGGGAGTGATAGATTAATTAAAATTGTTATTAACTGAAGACAAAACTGAAAAGCCTAAATCAGGAGAGAGAAGACAGTGGATAATGGAATCAAGATCTTTTAAGATTCCAGAAAGCAGCTCAGGGTATGCACATTAGCAGGACAGATGCAGTTTTGCATCATGGCCCTGGACTCAAATGTCCATGCACAGGATTCAGAAGTAGCAGCCTAAAAACAGCTACACAAGAAAGAGATGGGGCATGGTTTTTGGATGATGGAAGTTCTGCCCTTGACAATATCTGACTTATGTGAAGAGCTGCCCTATGAGACAGGCTGCCAACAGCTGCACCTGTTCCATGTAGATTGGGCAATAAGCAGACTTTACAGAAATCTTTGAATGCTTAAGCATCTATCCCTGTGAAAAAGGAATTAGTTTTGTTCTGTTATCTAAGATAGACCAAGGTCAAAGCTACAGGACTACAGACTTGAGCTCGAAATACAGGAGGGCTTTCCAACAATGGCTATAACTCACATGATACAATTTGTGGAGGACTTGCCTGGATCCAGCCTTATGCCAGGCACTTTTAAGGTGAAAGCAATCACTCCAGGCTGCCAAAGGAGCAGAAATGGGCTCCAAGTGGGTCTGTGACTTGCCTAGTATCACCTAGCTTATCAGTGGGAGAGCCAGGATGTGCACTCAGTGACTTATAAATTGTGTTCTCTCTATTCTCTACACTGTTCCCAGTGTCTAAGCAGATGCCTACCTGAAAATTGAAGTGCTTTCATGGGCTGTGGGAACAGCCTGACACTGGGGATGTGAGACAAACCAGGTAGACACTAGGCATGATGCTAGAGAGGAAACCTGAGCACAGGTTGGGGCAGACTAGCTGCCCAGCTCTCTCCCAAGTCAGCAAGTGGAGGGTTTGACACCTGGCCTGGGAGGCATGGCTATGTTCACTCCCAAATTCCTGTCCCCCTTTTCCACAGGGGCTCTAGCTAAGCTGACAGCACTGGGTGCTAGAGTGGCCTCAGCCTCTACTCAGATACCAGCCATCTGCTGCCCTGAGTCCTCAGACAAATTGCTCACGAGCTTCCCTGCTGCTCCTGCCAGAATGTGGGAGGATACACCTGAGAAAGCTTTGCCATGTGCAGGGAATAACTGGTATATAACTTGTCCACAGTTATGATTGGCTACCTTGTGCATCCCGGGGCTGACTCCAACAGTTACTTCTCTTCCCACTCCCTCTACCTCCTAGCCAGTACTTCACACTTAAATCACGAGCAGCCGCTGTTGGTGGAGACATTTGGGTTGGTGAAAAATGTGTTTATTTCCACTGCCCTGGCCAGCACTCAGCTCTGGACTGTTTCTTCCCTGAACACTCTGGCTGCCCTTCAGCTTTACTGAGGGGTCCTGGGGACAGATTCTGATCCTAGCACTTTCGAAGCAGACTGTGGCATTTTCCCATGCAGAAGGCTCACTGTTCTGTGTAGTAACCACCCTGGGGACCCCTGGCCTGCTGTCTTTTGACTGCTGGGGAAGAAGAGAGAGTATGTCAGGCATGTGGCCACCAGCCAGGAAAGCTAAGTCTGTTCACACGGTGCTACCCACTCCCGCATCTCCCAAGCTGAAAGGACAGCCTCCCACGGGCCCAAAGTCGATCTTTTTCTGTTTGATTTATACGACAGCAGTGAGGCCTGGGAGGCTCAGAGTTGGAACAAAACAGAGGGAAAGAAAACGTCATGGGAAGCAACCTATTTTTGAAAACTGTGAGCTGATGCCAGGAGATTAGGTTCTGTTTGTCTTGGCTGATGGGCTCGTTTAAAAAAAAAAAAAACAAAACAAAAAACAAAAAACAAAACCCCACAGACACACACACACACACACACACACACACACACACACACACACAGAGTATACTCTTGCTGTCTGGATCTGCTCTGGCTGTCTGGAAGCATCTTGGCTTTGTTCAACCCATCCCCTGCTGCCAGGAGCTGCTCTGTCCAGAGCAACACCCCCATCAGCAGGAATTCCGACGCTGACACAGCACAAAGCTGCCTCAGGAGGCCCCTGGGCTTCTGGACTGCCCTCAGATTCCTGTGCATCTGGGTAATGCCTGGCAGAGCCACTGCTGCAGGCCGGGGACAGAGGCCAATGATGACACATTAAAGGGGGGAGGGTCCATAGAGTGTGGCACATGGACAGTCAGCCCTACTGAGCTGAGCAAGCTTGGTCTGATGCAGGTGTCAGGAGTATGGTCTGGGAAGTGAGGAGGCTCTACACTGGAGCTAGGCCAAGAACAGTCTGATATTCACATTATAGGAGGGTGAGCTGTCTCCTGCACTAAGCTGTGAGCTCCTTCAGAGCAAGGTCCAGAGTTCCTGCCTCTATATGGCCCTGGGCCTATCCTCTGCGCAGGACCCAGTACAGGCTACCACCCACCCTTATCCCTATAGGAGCTGATGGGCTCCCAGTAGACAGAGGGCACTCCAAGAAGCAGCTTGGGGCCAGGCCAAGCCACTGGGCATATACACTCCAAAAGGGCAGGGTCATCAGAGCCATGTTTCCCAGGTGGACAATGTATGCCAACAGTAGGGTGGGAGGTGTGGCATTCAGGGGACCAAGACTGATGACGGAGTATCAGATGGAAATAGCAGCAGCAGGGATGTCAAGAAGCACTCATACCAGGTTGGCAAGCCAGTCTGGTTCCTGACTTGTCCACTCATGCATCTTGCCTCCTACGGGAAAGATGTGGTACTTGCAGTTCCCAACCTCCTTTCTCCACCTTCAAAGAGTAGTGCTGCTGTCATTTTCTTCAAATTTCAGAGCCATCTGAAACTTACTGTAGCGGATATCTGGCCACTGGCTCTGGGCCTGGTTGATCTGGGCAACAGGACTGAGGAGACCCCTGACTCTAGTCCCAGGGTGCCCCCTGCTCCTAGACCCTTTCCCACCAAGCTCAAGTTTTGTGGGGTGGGAGGAGTGTAGCTCAGTGGCAGAGTGCTTGCCTAGCATGTTGTATGAGGCTCTGTATTTGATCTCCAGAAACACACACACACACACACACACACGCACACACACAGATCTGTAGTGTATCCAGAGGCAGGAAGGTTGAGTGGCAGTAGTTCCCCAGGAACTACAGAGTGAGCCCCTCAGCCTAGGCACCCTCAGCATTTGGGAAGGGAACAGAAGCTTCAAGTTCTCAGTCTCAGGAATACGTGCCTAAGGGGTGAGAGGGAAGAAAAGGGTACCAAGAGGCCCCGATGCAGAGATGTCTATGACGTGACACTGAGGGAGCAGGGCCACAACAGATATGTGTACTACAAATTGGTCTCACCTAGATTTACAATAAACACAGCAAACAGTCTGAAAGAAAATACATCAAAACCTCAACAGCAATTATTGTGAATGCTCGAGTTAAAAGAAAATGATTTCCTTCTTTTTTTTTTTGTTGGCCATGTACTCTACAATTGGCATTTTATAATCAAGAAAAATGTTATTAAGCAAAATCAAAGAGAGACAGGGTGGTATTGGCCTCTGCCCGTCCCTAGGAAGCACGAGGCCGAGTGTGGGCCAACTCGGTCCCTCCTGACAACGGCACCAGCAGACAGTAGCTGTGTTCCCAGGTAGAAAGTCCTACCATAATGTACAGCAACCCTCCCAAAGATGAGGTCCTCCTCACCTGCAGCAGTTCCAGATCAGATGAGTCCTCCTGCCCGGGAACCATCTCTGTTAACATCTCAGACATGACTTTCGTATTTCCCCGAACCACATCCAGCTCGCTCCGCAGCCTGGCAATCTTTGGGTCACAGAGAGGAAAGCAGGAAGGAGAGGTCAGCCAGCTGCACCTGGGAGATCAGAATGAGCCAGACTACAGCAGGGGCAGTCCTGTCCACTGTGACACCTAGTCACCTTTTGTGTGCACTCTGCAGGAGTACATTTCCCATCTCCTTCTGGTCTGCCTGTGAAGGGACCTCAGCTTGGAGAGAACTGATTGGGAAAGTGAGGTCATCCATGGAGCCCTGGTCACCAATACCCTGTCTCCATGACACTAAGTGAAGAGCAGTGTGCAGTGAAGAGTGCAGGGGTAGGTGACTTGTAGAAGGGGGGCAGTGTTTGAGAGAGGGCAAAAACAGTACTTCCGGAAGACCTCCCTGATTGCAGGCTGTGCTGATTGGGCTACTGGTCTCTGAAGGCTAATATTTCTTATAGGATTGATATGAAACTCTCAGTGTAACAGATAAGCCCATTAAAAACTCACCTGCATTCCTCTGCTTTCAGCCTCACTTTCTATTTCTTCCCCTACCGGGCCCTACACATACACCTACCCTGCAGTCAGGCCACCTGCCACTCCCTGAGGAGCCTGCTGCTCTGTGCTCTGCATGCTCCCAGCCACTGCCTGCAGAGGGGCCTCACTGACAGCCCCGTGCTGGTTTCAGGACCCTCAGTGCTCAGCTCTGGGCAGGTACTTGCTCAACCCCGGCTCACAGAGCCCTCAGCTCTTCTCCCCACATGGCACAACCACACTCTATCATGACAGTCTTGTATCTGTCTCCCTCAGGGAATGGGCCCTTCCAGCTTTGTGCTACCACATCCAGCACAGTGTCTGGTCTGAAGAAGCCTCTGTATGTGTCTCCCAGAAAGATGAAAGAAGGTGGTCACCTGGCTTCCTTGTGGTCCAGAAGTACGCACATACCTGTTCTGAGTTGGCTGTGATGGGGCCAGTCACACTCAGAGCTGGGGCCTGAGGAGCAGAGTAGGAAGCAGGAGGTGAGGAGTAGGAGCCAACAGTTGTCTTCTGTTGTGACTGGGACCTGGGCATGGTCATGGCTGGATCCACTTCTGGCACACTCTGGCAGGGCAACAACAAAGTCTTTGGCTCACTTGGGTTGTCATGTGACCTGGCCCAGCATCACAACCAGGCTAGGTGGCACTTTCTCCCAGAGACCCCTCTGATCCAACGCAGCATCTCCACCCAGGCAGTGGGGCCACCAGTGGCTCCTCCATCTGCTCATCTCTCAAGGAGTTTGTGACAGACAACCAACATAACTCAAAAAGGCCATTCTGATCATGGTTCCATTATGAAGACCACCTCGGAACCAAGAACAGGGAGGGCTGTAATAAGCTTTGCTAACCATGAATCCTTATTTGGTACCGTAAGATTACATTTTGGCCTTTACAAGTAGACTAATATAAATAGCAATTATGCAATTTACCGAATGTTCTTTATAATTATAGGAAAAACAACACTGCTCCATGTCATTATTAAGAGAATAAAGCAGTTTATGTTTATTTCACAAAGCCTAGTAACTGGTTTGGAGGGATCATAATGTGAATAACACTTTGGAAAGTACAAGTCTTTGTGCCTTCCCTGGGGTATCTCAGATAGCCTCATGAACATTTGTGCATATGTTTACAAGAGACAGCACAGCATGCTGACCTCCTCGAGGGCCCATTTCAGAGATGGGCAGATGGGGTGAGGCTAGCCTGCAGTGAGTAACTCTCCAGATCTTGTAGCTTTCCCAGCTCTCCCCCACGACCAGGAACTGCTCCCCAGCCAGCAGAGGGATTAACCTTCCTGAGAAATCAAGAGTGGCACTGCCTGTATGCTTTCTTTTTTTCTTTCTCTTTCAATACTGGAGATTGAACTCAGGGCTTTGCACTGAGCTACATCCCTGGCCTGGCCTTGATTATCCTGCCTTAGTCTGTAGAGCAGCTGGGATTACAGGTATGTGCCACCATGCTTGGCCGCCTGCATTCTTTTAATTCCAAAGTGCGGAGTTGCCCTGTGCACCAACAGCATTGTAAGAGCTTCAGTAGGAAGCTCTACATGGGATTTTCCTGGGCTTTGAATCCCAAGGTTGAAGGACTACACAGATGCTAGCACTAATGCTGAATGTTCATAGCTCAAAATACATTTAAGATCCATTTGACTGGGCTAGGGTTGCAACTCAGTAGCATGTGCTTAGTATGCATGAGACTCTGGGTTCAATCTCTAGTACCACATTAAAAAAAATCCATTTGACTTATGCATTTGAAAAACTGAAAGCTGCTTTTTGCCCTGATGAGTAATGTCACCCTTTTGCACTGTTCTGAGGTACGCTGGGGCTCAAGGGGAAGGAGGACAGATCCCCACATCATATTCTATGGGACACTCCAAAGCAGGTGCTAATGACCCTCACATGAAGGCTCCACCCAAGCAGCCATTTCCATGAAAACCCTGAACGGATCCCTCTATTATATTCCTCATAGTCAGTGTGAAAACCAGGGGGGAGACACCCCTGCCACTTAATCACCAGTCAACCAGCTGTCTTACTCCTGCATTTCCCTTGTTATTAAAAAGAAATGCCCTGGAGCTTTAAGAAAGCATGATGACGAGCTGAATAATTCAAAGGTAGCAGCAGAAGGGTGGTAGCAGCAGCTTGGCTCACCCGTTTTGCAGTCGCTTTTTCTAGAAAATGCCAGCTGGAAGCTTACCCGCTGGGGAGTGTGGATAGGAGACAGAGCATCCAAGTCTGCCATGGGAAACTCAACTCCCTTCCTCTTCAGCTCCTCATATATGTGCACCACACCAGTGAGGTCAGGACTGCTCCGAAAGGCATCTGCCCATGCCTGGGAGGAGAGAGGAAGGCCCGTGAAGAAGCAGCTCTTCCCTAGGCTGCTCTGAGGCTGGTAGGGCAGCCCAGCTCCTTTCTGAGGCCAGAAAGGAGCTTATACTCCAGCATGAAGCACGTTGGTAAAACCTATTCTGTCCTCTCCTGCAATCACTGCCACAGCACGGCTGGTGAAATCCTAGTTTCAGCAGTGCTGCTGAGCATGAACAAAAACACAAAACTTAATTCAGCATGTATTTCTTTGGAGAAGAGGAAGAGAAATAACACCTAAGCACTGTGGTGCATCCTAAGATGCAGGGATTTTCCTAATCACCAGGAAATCAATTGCTGGGGCTATTAACAGAAGGGAGTGGAAGGCTCGCCTCAATGGCTCCCTGTAGGACACCCACCCTCATCAGTAGAGACAGGAACTGTAGGCAAACTGAGCATAAAGGAAAGGAGAAATGATGTGTGATGGGAAATCAAGGCCTACTCCAGGTCTCCTCAATAGAGCAGGGACTGCTGAAGCTGAGCTTGCCTAGCCCAGCCTGTCACTGGCAGGTGGGATAGCTTCAGCTCAAAGGTGCAGGAGCCCCTCAGGAGCCAGGCCAGTGGTGGGGACTCACTCCTTACAGTGCTGCTCCAGCCCCATGTTTTTTCCATTACAATGTGCTGCCATGATGCCAACATGTTTGCCCAAATAGAAACATCTATGGAAACCACAGCTACTAGCCTCCCTTAAATGAAAACTACACAGAGATGAAAAAGCAGAAATGTGAACAGACTACCACTTCTGTTGACTTATGGAACTCTTAGTAATTAAAAAAAATCCTGGAGGCTAGGGAATAGGACAGTGGTACAGTGCTTGCCTAGCATTTGGGGCACTGGGTTCCATCTTCAGCACAGCAAAAATTAAAAACAAATAAAACAATTAATAAGAAAGAAAAATTCAAAACCAGGAGTTATCCAAAGGGCTCCTCAGAAGCAGGGTCCCCTCCAGTGTTGTCCCCTTCACCAAACAGAGGAGGAGGTAGCACCTCTTGTGCCCTTGGCACCATTACCGAATCTGTCAGCTTCTTGCCTCCAGCCCTGCTGAAGTAGCCACAAAAACTCTATCTTTAACCAACAGATACATTCAAAGTTAAAAGGTCACTTTCCAAAACACCTTCTTAATTATAACAGATGCATCTCACTTTACTACAAACAGTACAAAACTGAAGCTGACCATACCTAGCCCAGCCTGTCACTGGCAGGTAGGATAGCTTCAGCTCAGCCAGACTTTCCTTGATGTATGTACTCAGGGACTTAAGTACTGAGGGACTTACGGTCACCATGGCATCAGAACAGCCTGTCTTGACCAACACCTCCTTTCGGATTCTGAGGAGGACAGAAGGTGACTGCAGATTTGTCCAGAACGACTAGCTGGAGAGTCTTGCTGCCTCAGCCCGCCCTACCTACCCTCAGTTCCCCAGAGCTTGGCAGCCAAAGAGCTGTTCCACTGCCTTCCGCTCTATCCAAAATCCAGCTGAGTCCTGTGACTCCACCTTCAAAATGCTGTAGTGGATTTTTTGTTTTGTTTTGTTTTGTCTTTTTTGGTGCTGGGGATAAAACTCACGGCCTTGCACTTGCTAGACAAATGCTCTACCACTGAGCTAAATTCCCAACCCCTCTAGTGTTTTCATTTATGTTCTAAACTTGAGACTCTATGGGTGAGGGGTGCAGCTCAGTGGTGGAGCACTTGCCTAGTATGCTACGCACAGGTCCTGGGTTCTAGCCTCAGCACCACACAAAACAACCAACCAACCAACCAACCAACCAACCAAATACTTAAAAAATAAACTTTCAGGTCTAAAGCCCATATTCACAGCCTACTGGGGGAGGCAAAGTCTTCCTGGTATCACTCCATGGCCCTGTTCCATGGGAGTACAAGCAGCTCCAGAGATTCCTTGCATTTCCCCCTTGCTCCCTATCCAAAGCCAGATTGGAGGCAATAAGAAGAAAAATTAAAGAACCAGCTGTTCTTTCCAGTCAGTGGACATTTCCTGGGGCCCCCTCTTCCACGGTGCAGCTGCATCAGGGAACTAGAAGGGAACCCCAGTTAGGCAATCAGATTTCCCTCCTGCCAGGACCTCAGCCCTGGGCCTCTGAGAGAACTGGGGCCTTCTCTTTGGGTAAGGAAACTGTGCTCTATAAATGTGAATTCTGAGGCAGTCACACACCAGCTCAGGGCCCAGGGCCAGAGAGAGCCTGTGTTCTGGAAAAGGAGCAGATAGTGTTCTGAGAGATGCAGACATGCAAGGAGAGGATTTGGAGGGCTTTCTTTGTCTCTTCTGTCCCTTTCCAGGTCCAATCACACCTCTGGCCTGGGTAATAAGGGCGTCTGGGAGGCCCTCCTTGTCAGGACAACTCTCTTCTTTGCATAGGCAGGCAGAGTTGGCACTTGTTATTTGCAGCTAAGCAGTCTTGGCTAGTGCACTCTGTCCCCACCTGCCACAATCCCAGACTTTGTCTGGGCCTCCTGTGCAGCTTGGGTGAGATGGCTGATAACAGAGCATATGTTCATGACAGCAATCTCCATTGAACAAGATTCTAATGCCAACAGAGGAACAAATGGGGGTGGAGGAGCTTTAAAGGAACAGTCATATGTGAAAACGCAGAAATGGGAGAAATCCAGAGACACCACATGTCCCCAGCATCTTTCTGGAACATGCGTAGATAACTGTGCTCCTGTCTCCCCCGACCAGGTCAGCCACCTTTTGAAGGCACACATGGAGTCTGTTGGCCTTGCACAGATAAAGCAGCCAGTCAACATTTGTCAGGTTAAATTGAATTCAATTCTCACCGTTACTGAGCATCCTCATTTTCTTACTTTAGAGAAGAGAAGAAAGATGGCCACTTAGGCTGTCAACAGACTAAAGTGACAGTGATAAAGCAGGAGTCCTTCTGGAAGGCTAAACAAGTGGAACACGCTCCCCAAGGAGCCATGTCAAGCCTTCAGGGGTGGGGTCTGCCTGTGTTCCTAACCTGAAGCCCAGGAGTGGCAGAGAGAATGAGAGCCGGCTGCTTCCTAAATGGTGGCTTTATTGGAAAGTCAAGCATCATGGCAGAGGCAGCCCATTCCCTCAGGATTCCGTCACAGGAGCTGGCCAGTTAATGACTGAAAAGCCACCTTACTGGAAGCATCTCTATATAATTTCCTCTTTTCCTGCCTGTAGCCACAGTATGTGGAGGTTGAAAGACCCAGAGGAGGCAGGCCTAATCAGGAGAACAAAAGAGAGAGGGAGAGACAGACAGAGAGACAGAGACAAAGAGAGTGAGATCAGTTTGACTACTATTTACTTCATTCCTTCAGATTACACACCAGACTTCGGACACCATCATGAACCACATCCTATTCATTGCTGCATCCCTCAAGGTTTTGACAAGGTTTTGAATCCTCAACTTTCAGATCAACAGACAACTGCTGACTTAAACTATGGGTTCTGAGATGCCTGTAAACAAAAGGGGGCTCTGTCCTCTCCTGCTTATGTGCCCAACCTAGATTTCCTGTTCTCAGTGACAGAGTCTCCAAGGGGGCTGCCTCTTTGCTTAAAATGGGGCCAGGAGCCTTCACTGATGGGAATTTGTGGTCATGCTTCCTGCTGGATTTTTGAGCTGGCCACCAGATCTCTTGACACCTCCAAGGAATATGACTCCCAGCCTTCTTGGTCCTCCTGCCACCATTTCCATCCCACCCTAAATGGCTCAGTTTCTTTAGTGGAAAGAAGAGTCTTCAGTGGAAAGAGAATATTTTTAGACTCTATTGCTGGGGTGCAGGGAGGGGGTGGTGAAACATGACCAGGCCAAGGGTATTCCAGCATGACCCAATTTCTGTTCCTCAAAATGAGCTCAGAGAAAGCCTGAAGTGGTGTTAGGGGGGGAGCAAGCCTTCTTGTTTTCTCAGCAAGTAGGACTTAACATGAAGAAACAAATGAACAAATGAACAAAAACACAAGCTCTGGAGATACTGTCAGGGGAGGAAGGAGTGCTTGCCTAGTGAGCATGAGGCCCTGGGTTTGATCTCCAGCACAGCAGAACAAGAAGGGTTGGGGGCAGTGAACAGAGAAGGCTGTAATGGTTGGAGTGGGAGTGAACACAGGCAAGCTGCTAACCAAGCTTGTCTTCTCTCAGACTGTCTTTCCACCCACCTCTCAAACCTGAGTAAGGAAAACAGTCTTAGAACCATGCTGCTGTGCAGAGTCTGCACACTGGACTCAGGCTCAGAAAACAGGTAGGATGGTTTTCTGGTGTTCTGAGGGGGAAGGGGTGTGGGATTACATAGGCCTGATGGGTTGTCTCTTGAGGGAGTTGGGGAAGATGGGATGGCTAAAGGGCATGGAGAAGACACAAAGCCTCAATGAGGACAAGGATGGAGGGTGGAGGCAGGAAGGGGAGGGACCAGCTGGATTCGATTTACAGTTGGCCCAGAGGGCTGCTGGTGGCAAATATATGCCACTGGAAATGCTACTTCTATGGCCAGTTGTACAATGCCCAACACTGTGACCAGTACTCCACAAAGGGAACCAGGAATGGTGGGCTTGGGGCAAGCAGACACATGAGGACAAACTCCATTGTCTATTCCCTACATGCACAGGAAGCAGTAGAAAAGTTGAGGGCAGGGGTGCTGCTCACTGGTACAGTGCCTGCCTAGTGTATGCAAAGGCCCTGGATTCTGCCCTGAGCACCACAAAAAAAAAAAAAAAAAAGCTGCTTTGGGGCTGTTCCTGCTTCCAGCCCCTGAACTTGGCTGCAGCCCTGCATCCACCCGTCAGGCAACACAAGGGGTTGGGGGTGGGGATCAGGCCAGATGCTGGGAATTAGATCCATGACTCCACCTCTGCCAGGAGCCCCAATTAGACTTCATGGGTGGGGGGGGGTGGTCTGTGTAGCACAATCACTGTAAAAACTTTTCAAGTGTTTGGTCTACTTATCTAGAAAGGAAAGCTGAGGGCTACACCCACCCCCAACATTCAAAAGCTGGCTCTAGCTCTTCTTGGCTATGCCCAGTCTCTCTATCATTTGCAAGACTCAGTCTGCTCTGTTAAACTGCTGACTTCACTTAGATAAGAGAAAGAAATAAAAGGCATACAGATAGGAAAAAAAGAAGTTAAATTATCATTTGCAGATGCTATGATCCTCTACATAGAAGACCCCAAAAACTCCACCAAAAGACTCCTAGAATTAATAATCAAATTCATTAGTGTAGCAGGATACAAATTCAACACTCAGAAATCAATAGCTGAGGTTGGGGATTTAACTCAAGTGGTAGAGCACTTGCCTAGCAAGCACAAGGCCATGAGTTTGATCCCCAGCACCGCCCCCCCTCCATGGAAATCAACAGCATTCCTGTACACCAATGATAAACTCACCAAGAGAGAAATTAGGGAAATAATACCTTTCACAATAGCATCAAGAAAAATGAAATACTTAGGAAATACTTGGCTAGGAATTAACCTAACCAAGGAAGTGAAAGACCTCTATCTACAATGAAAAGTACAGTACTCTGAAAAAGGAGATTGAAGAAGACATCGGAAAATGGAAAGTTATGCCTCATTCTGGGTAGGCAGAACCAATACAGTCAAAATGGCTATACTTCCAAAACGGTTACACAGATTTAACAAAATCCCAGTCAAAACACTATTTCTCACAGAACTAGAAAAAGCAATCCTAAAATTCATATAGAACCAGAAGAGACCTAGAATAGCAAACACAACACTGGGCAACAAGGGCAAGGCAGGGGGCATCACAATCCTGGACTTCCAAGTTCTACTACAAAGCTACAGCAATAAAAATGCATGGTATTGGCAAAAACAAACAAACAAACAAACAAACAAACAAACAAAAAAACAAAAAAACAAAACAAAAACCCAGATGGTGGGGGTTGGGGATTTAGCTCAGTGGTAGAGCACTTGCCTAGCAAGTGCAAGGCCCTGAGTTCGATCCCCAGCACGCCCCCACTCCCCTAAAAAAAGCCAAAACAGACTGGATCAGTGCAACAGAACAGAGGATGCAGAAACAACTCCAGGTACACTCAGCTATTTTATCTTTGAAAAAGAGCCCAAATCCTTACACTGGAGAAAAAGACAGTCACTTTAACAAATGGTGCTGGGAAAACTGGCTATCTACAAGCCAAAGATTGAACCTAGACTGGTATCTCTCACCATGCACTAAACTAAAATCAAAATTCATCAAAGATCTAAATATTAAAACAGAAACATTTAATCTGATAAAATAGGTAAAATTCTTGAAGACACAGGAGTAGGCAAAGAGTTTCTGAATAAAATCCCAGTTGTACAGCACAAGAAATAATACCAACAACCAACAAATGGGATCACAACAAATCAAAAAGCTTTTGCACAGCAAAGGAAACCACCTACAGAGCCGACCTACAGAATGGGGAAAAATTTTTGCAAGCTACTCCTCAAAGGACTAATATCTAGAATGTATAATACAGAATTAAAAAAATTAGACTCCCCCCAAATTTAAAGACCTGATCAAAAACTAGGCATCTGAAGTGAATAGACATTTCTCAGATGAAGTACAAATGGCCAATAAATACATGAAAAAACATTGCAGGTCATCTGAGAAATGCAGATTAAACACCACTGTGATTCTACCTTACTCCAGAAAGAATGGCTGTCATCAAGAAATCAACGAATAAAGAATGTTGGAGAGGCTGCTGGGTGGGTGGGGGACTTCTTCATTGTTGGTGAAGTGCAAACTGCTACAACCACTATGGGAATCTCTATGGAGATTCCTTAAAAAAATAAAACCAGAAGTTCCATTTGACCCAGCTATTCCCCTTTCCCCTTCTAGGTATCTTTCAGAAAGAGTTAAAGATATCATATCACAGTGATACATACATACCAATGTTTATAACAGCACAATTCTTAATAATCAAATCTTGGAAGTAGCCTATATATACATCAACAGATAAATGGATAAAGGAAATGTGATATTTATACACAATGGAGTAATACTGTCATTAAGAAGGACAAACTTTAGGGGAGGGGAGGGGAACAAGAAAAAAAGCAGCAGCAAAATATATCATGTACAGGTACAAATCCCCTATGATGAATGTTATCACTATGTACATCTAAAATGTACCATTAAAATAAAATTTTTAAAAAAAGGACAAACTTTGAGTCATTTGTAGAAAAATGGACATACCTTGAGACCACAACGTTAAGTGAAGTAAACTAAATACACAGGCTTGAATATTGCATTGTGTCTCTTATATGGGAAGTCCAATATATAAATATAGTGCAAAATAGAAGATAGACAGGGGCTGGGGATTTAGCTCAGTGGTTAGAGTGCTTGCCTCACAAGCACGAGGCCCCAACTTCGATCCCCAGCACCAAAAAAAAAAAAGATAGACGATAGGGCTAAAAGAGAGAAGAAATGTTATTGTAATCCAGCACAGACAATGTATCTAAAAGTATACCTTGATTTACTATAATCGTTTTATGTGCTTTTTATGTTTTTGCGCCTGTTAATCTAGCTATTAATTTGTGATTATGATAATTAACTTGATAAGGACTTATGAAATTAAAAAAAGATCAGATGCTGGCAAAAATTTTTTTGAAACAGGGGGTAGAGGGAAAGGGAAAGAAAAGAATTGAGATGTGTTATGTACATGTACCAATTCACCACAATGAATGTAATTCAATATGTACTGCAAACATGTACTAATAAAAATTAAAAATTAAATTTAAAAAGACCTGTTGGCTTCACAAGGGCAGGGCCAAGACCCATCCCACTTCACTTCTTGGGCAGCTGGGTTCTACAAAGCACCAAGAATTGTCCTGAGAACTGGATAGTGAGGAAGAGTCTGTACTGTGCTGGCATGCATACAGTAGTTAGCAAAGCCTCTTTCCAGTCAGCCAGATTTATACTATAGCCTGCTACCTACTCACAGATGGAAGCAGAGCTAGAGATCTGTCACCCTTTTTCTGTTTTTGTCAGCATTACTGGGGACAAAACTCTGGGCCTCTCATGTATTACACAAGAGCTCTACCACCCTCTGCCCCTATTCTCCCATTCTTCCTCCCTCTCCTCTTCATCCTCTTCCTCCTCTTCTTCCTCTTTTCCCTTCTTTTTTCAGTACCAGGAGTTGGATCCAGGGCCTTCACATCGAGCTACATTCTCAGCTTTTTTTTTTTTTTTTTAATTATGAGATGGGGTCTTACTCAGTTGCTAATTTGCCCAGGCTGAACTTGAACTTGTGATCTTCCTGCCTTAGCCCCTCAGAGTGCTGGGATTATTAAGTGTGTACCATCACACTGGCTTGCCATATTCCCCCACCCTTAACTCATGCTGAGAGCAGCACTTTCTCTCCAGGGGGAATTACCAGGCTCTCTGGGGAGCTTGTTCAGTTTTTAAAAGTATAGTGGTCCCTTGATCTCTTCAGGGATTAGTTCCAATATACCCCTTGAATACCAAAATCCATGAATGCTCAAGTCCCTTATATAAATTGTCATATAACCTACATATAGTTTTCTGTATACATTAACTAATTTCTAGACATATTACTTATATGACTTAACACATTGTAAATGCTATATAAATAGTCATTATGTTGTTTAGGGAATACTGACAAGAAGAAAGTCTATGCATGTTCAGTAAAGATGCAGTATTTTTCTCAATATTTTCAGTCTGAGGTTGGTTGAGTCCCTGGATGTGGAACCCTCAATTACAGAGGACTTGATTGTATATTCAACATGCAAATAAAACTATTTTTTCCCAAAGTGGTTAAAAAAAAGGCTGACCCAATGCATTACAGCTCTCCATTCTCCTCAGATAGGCTATAATGAAAAAGACAGAAAACAAGTTATGTTGGTGAGGGTGTTAAGCAACTAAAGCTCCTGCGTGCTGGTGAGAGAGAACCCTGGAGAGCCAAGATAGGGCATGGGCATTCCCCTACCCAGCACCACTGCTTTCAGGCATTAGGCTGAAACAGATGAAACTGTTAGTAGTTGATCATTTTGATGAATGAAGATAGCAGTTTCACATATTCACCTAACACAGAACCAATAAAAATGAGCACATGGGGCCAGGCACTTAGCTCAGTGCACCTGCCTCAAAAGCACAAGACCCTGAGTTCGATCCTAGGCACCAAAAAAAAAAAAAAAAAAAAAAGGGCACGTATGTTTGTCAAAAGTCATACACTAGAAGCTCAGGGCAGCAATTTTAAAAAATAATGGCCCCAAACTGCAACCACCATGTGCTCCTCCACAGTGAGAGTAACCAACTACAGCACATTCACATCCCAGGGCCTGGCAATTATGGGAAGGGAAGACATGCAGTCACATGACAACCACATGTAGCTGAGCAGGCCACAGCCATGGCTACAGAGCTCACGTGGGCACAGGTCTGGCACAGGGAAAGGTCTGTGCTATGGGATGCCAGGCAAGGGATCGTACTGGAGTGGGTTCCTCTGGGGCCCCGGAAATTCTACTTTGCAAGGTAGAGTCTGGTGACGGGTGTGTTTGGTTTGTGAAGTGAAATTGTGCATATTTTCTTTCATGTGTAATTTCCTATATAGATAATTCAATAAAAAGAAAAGACTGAGGATCTGATTATTCTTTGGTCCACCAATTACAGAAGCCACATAGTGTAGGAGCTCTGAGCACTATGTGCTCTTTTCTGTGCCAGGTGGCCATGACATGGTGAAGACCCCTCGGGAACATGGCAACCCCTGGGGAGGAGGACCATTCCTAAGCTACCCTACCTGGATGACCCTACCTTGAGGCCCTCACCTTTCTCACCTGGCCTAGGGATGTATTTAGTGTGTCCAGACTGAACAGAAGCCTGCAAGAGGCCAGAGCACATTGCTGCCACCAAGCCAGCAGGGGAAGGCCTGGGGGTCATGGTAACCCATGGGTAGATTGTCCAGGTGCAGGGCTGACAGCAGGAAGGCAGAGCAGGCCCCCGTTAAGAAAGCAGATACCCAGCGGAGTTATCACATAGGCTGAGGTTAGAAGAAGTGTTGGAAAGAACCTGAGAAGAGATGGATGGAATAAGGGGATATGGGGATCTCAACAGAAAGCTTCAAGGGTAGGGCGAGGATTTTGTGTGTGTGTGTGTGTGTGTGTGTGTGTGTGTGTGTGTGTGTGAAAGAGAGAGAGAGAGAGAGACAGAGAGAGATCTGTGCTCCAGGCAAAGGCTCTGTCTGCTCTCAGCAGACCATACCCCTTAAGTCAGCTGTGCTGGTCACATGGTGAATCCACCCCACTAAGTCCAGCCAGGCTGGGTTTTATCCAGGAAGCCCTTACCCATGAAGTGTCCTTCCAGGTCTATAGCCCCTGTGGCCCTTGCAGAGAGCTGATTCTATGTAAGGAGTTCAGGTAGGGGTGCCCCATCTTTTGTTGAGAAAAAGACACTATTGCTTTTCCCGGCAGTAATTCCTGGGAGTAAGGCAGGGGAATGCAACCCAGAAAAAGCTGGGTGGGGAGCAGAAGTGGAGCTAAGGAAGACTAGGGGAGGTGAGGTGCATCTACAGGAGGGTGTGTGTGTAAGAAAGACAAGAGAGAGGGAGGGAGGGACAGAGGAAGGGAGGGAGATGGAGAAGCAGTGGGTGAGAGAGGGGGTTGAGCGGAGAAGAGAGAGAGAGATGCAAGAGGTGGGCAGAATAAGAGGAGACCAGTCTAGGAGAAGCATGAAAGGGGACTCTGCTGTCACCTACACTTATCTCCCTCCTCAGAGCCACAGTGAACTAGATTTATTCACTCATTAAAAAAAATACTTATTGTACACACTCTCCACATAAACTGTTCTAGACTCTGGTGACACTGCTTCCCTGGGCTCTCACAAACAGAGGATGAGGCAGACAATAGAAAAGTTAGCAAAGCCATGCTTGAAGACCATAAAAGAGAGTGAAGTCAGAGGTAGAGAACAAGAGAGAGAATGTATGTGTTTTAAATTGGGTGGCCTGGGGCCTCTGAGGTGCACCTGAATGACAAAGAGAAACCAACTACTCCAAGAGTTGGTGAGGACTTTTCAGGTGGAGGCAATGGCTCCTTGGGTAGCACCTCTTGCCCCTCTCAAGCCTCATGCCCAACACCCTGGAGAGCCCCCACACACACTCCATGACCACACTGCTTCTGTCTACCTAGTGGCCTACCACGTGGCTACCTCTTCTGCTCTTGCTAGAGGCCCACTCCTACCCCTGGCTTGGTCTCCCATCTCCTCTTGGCTCCTGCAGGTTTTGTCTTATCTCTGCCATTATGGCTGACTAACCCATGTTGGATATCTTTATGAACTGATGAGTCCTTTCACCAGGGTGCTTTGTCTAAAACCCAGGCCTATGTACAGCCCATCTTGGAAACCTTAAGTGGCTCCCCACTGCCTACAGGACCAAGCCCAATCCCCTCAGTACACATGGCCCACAAGCCCTGCCCATCCTCTGGCCTCACCTCCTGGCCCCTCAGAGCCTAGTCCCAGACTTTCTTCATTACATACTGCTCCCCGTGGGATGGTTTTAAAACGTGTCTACAAATTCTTTCACTCTCATCTCTTCAAGAGATGGAGTTTAACTTCCACTCTTGAGGCTGGACCTGATGACTCCCTTCTAAATAGAATATGACAAAAAAAATAGTGTGTGACTTCTGAGACTACGTCACTCCAAGACTTATCTTGACATCTACGTAGTCTCCTGCCAATAATCAGCAAAGAACTGAGGCTTCCCACCCATAACCACATGGGGCATGATCTTGGAAGCCCCAGTTAAGCTTTCAAATAATGCAACCTTTCAAGACAGCCCAAGTCCAAACTGCCTAGCTATGCTGCTCCTGAATGCTGGCCCACAGAAACCATGAAACAATAAACATCTGTTGTTGCAGGCTACCAGGTTTGGTGGTAATTTTTTACATAGTCATTAATAATGAAGACACCCTAAACATATGAACTACTTTCTTGGATGATTCTGGGCTTGCACATGCCCTTCTCTTTGTTTGCAAAGCCTCTCATTCTCCAACCGTCCCACCAAGCTCCTCCTCATTCTTCCAACAGAAATATCACCTCCTCAGTGAAACATCACTAAACACCATCCCCACCTCTCCAGCTGCCCCAGAGTTGGCCCTTGCCCTGCGACTTCACCAACCCTGCATACATGGCTCTAATGTGGCCCTTCCTACTCCACAATGTCTCAGAGGCCTTTGTGGGGAGCAGAGGGTCAGACACCCAGAAGGCTTCTTGAAGGCTCTGTCAACCAGCTGGAGAGCCACTGCTTAGGGTTTCATTCCAGAATAAACAAAGTAAGTATTTTGCAACAAATATTTAAACTCAGAAGCCTCCATATTTTCCTCCAAATGGTAAGAGAGCACAAGACTGATCAGAAGCCCTATCTTACTCTATTCCGACCAATTGGGTGTAAGAAGCTTACCTGGATCAGAGCAAGCACTTTATCCTGCACAATGG
Source organism: Hystrix cristata (assembly GCA_004026905.1). Taxonomy (NCBI): domain Eukaryota; kingdom Metazoa; phylum Chordata; class Mammalia; order Rodentia; family Hystricidae; genus Hystrix; species Hystrix cristata. Next base: position 86,199 of record PVJO010003451.1, on the reverse strand, counting down.
TGGGAGGGTTGTTCTTGGGAGAGATGATTTTGACCAGAACACTGTCAATGAAGTCTCGGTTGGCCACGAGGATGTGGAAGCGGTGGCCACAGTTCTTCACACACGTCTCCAGTACCTGGTATGGGGAGAGAGGCACGAAGTCACCACTGAGGGAGGTAGAGGAGACAGCAGGCTCTGAGGAGGCAGCTGAGATCCCCCCTTACCCCACCCTGTTCTTGTTCCTAGATCATCTTCTGATGCGTCTTCTCCAGAACCAAACCTCCATGGCATATGCATTCCCATACTCTAATTCCGTCTTTCCTGTGGGATGACACGAGCCCCTTGCTGACTGAAGGCTCCTGTCCCTGCACAATAATCAGGCAATTAGTTGGTAATTGAGGCACCAGTTTTGCATGAGAAGGATGCTGGTGTTTTAATGAGATCAAAATGACTGAGCAGTCCCTGAAAATTAGCATTTTAACTCCTCTCTCTGGGCCTCTGGGTATGAGGCATTAGCCAATGGGACACAGGCTGTGTCACAGGAGGAGGCTGCTGTGACAGGCAGAATTGCCTAGTGAGTTACTGGCCCTTGTGCATGAAGGAGCAAACACATGCACACGCACACACATGCACACATACACACAATCCACACAATCTTTGCCTTTACAAATAAAATTGTCGATGACAATGGATCTTCCACCCTTGACAAATGGTTTGTGGGCCTCAGCTGCTACTTGGCTTTAAGGTCCATGTTTGGACTAGGCCCTGCCCTCCCCTCCCTTGTCAGGAAGGCACATAGGCCTCAGCTGCTCAGAAAGGCTGACTTATGGGTTCTGATCAGGTAGCTAGTGTGGACTTGAAATTTCCTCCCTGAATGGCCCAGTACCAGTCCCTGTGGGTCTCCATTTCCTCTTCTGGAAGATAGAGACAATGAGTCTTCCCTTACTGGACTGTTGGGAAGAGTAGAAGGAATATATGTAAAGACCCTAGCAGTGCCCTGCACAGAATAGGAGTCTGTAAGAAGGCTGCTGTATGCATTTGAATAAAGGAGCAGCTTCTTATCCTAACACCGGACAGGTAGGCGGTCCCTTGGAATTCAGAAGTCCAACTAAGAGGGCCTCTACAGCCTTGAACAGAGTTCTCTGACCCTCTTAGCTCTCTGGAGTAAACCTTAACTGGCCCTTTCCAAACACTTCTCCCCACCATTTTGAACAGCTAACTAGCTAAGGAGTGTCTCCATGGAAGGACATCCCCAGCAACAGAGGACATTAATGACTTGCCCAAACTTATCTGACCACAGGTTAACTTACATAGCCATTCTTCAGGGCTGGTTCAGACCATGGGGCTTTACCCTGACAAAGCATGGCCAAAAAGAAAGGTCTGGAATCACAACATTGACTAAATGTTGGCTATATGCTCTCTGGCTGGCTACTAGAAGAGATCTCTCTGCATCATATGTAATTTCATTCCATTCTCACAACTGATTAGTTCTTTTTAAGTAGATCTTATTACCCAGTTTTTTAAAGTTAAGAGGCTTAGAAAGGGCAAGAGACTGACCTAGGCAAAATTGTGGTACAATGACAGAGGCAGCATAGAAACTCTAGTCAGCCTTCTCAGGAGCCCTGATCCCCCACCTACCTGAGGGTGCTAGGCCATTTCTCCCTTACCACTTTTCTCAAGCAGCCACCTCAGCTGAAAGCCCCTTACACACCAGGCATCATGTACTAGATTTCTTGTCCCCTCCTTGAAATAATCCTGTAAAGTATTATCCCATTTTACAGATGAGGAAGCTGAGGCTCAAAGGTGCCAAGTAACTTAACCTAGGATGCTGGGGTCAGGATGTTCCACACCTGGAAGCTCCATACCAACCAGAATCACTCCTTCCCCATTGCTGCCTGCACCTCTGGAGGTGCCACAATCCACTCAGCTTGCCCAGGAGGACTCTAAGCTGAGCATCTTCAAGGCCTCTGAGCCACTGTAGGTTTTTCTCAGCCAAGGAGGTATTTCTATTTCTTGGCCTTTGCTTGTGCCTGATTCTGGGTGACAGAGAGATGACAAGCATTCATATTGTTTCAGTGCCCTACAGGGGTTATTGAGAGGAAGCAAAGAGCTTCTTCCTGCCTTCAAGTAGCTCATAGGCTCCCATTTCTCTAGCATTCTCTAAATCTGCTTCCTGACTCAAGTAGTAATTGCTGAGCCAAGGCCAGTGGCAGGAAGGACACTTATTCAATGAGGGACAGCTGAGGAAGGGCAGGGCAGAAGGCCAGAGGAGCAGGCTTGGGTAGAAAAATTGAAAGCAGTGGGGTGGACCATGGACAGGTGGCAGGGCAGCTGAGCTCCAGCTCCACAACCAGGTTTCCCCTCTTATCTTTAGGGACCACATTCTTCAGTTCTAGACATCAGATTCAAGGTCAGCATGCCCCAGCTTGGCTTTGGAAATGACCTGGGCAGAGTTGCATGTGCTCCAGAGCAGCCCAATGCTTATCCAAGCAGGAGACATGGGAGGTCCACCCTAAATTGTCAAGGGTCACTTTAGGCCACCTGCCTTTTAAAAAAGGTTCCTGGCAAAGCTGTTTCTGTAGGTTTTAGGGCATGAAACACACAGTGACAATTTTCCAAGATGTAGCCAAAGCCCATGGAGCAAGTAGGAAGTCTAAGCAATCAGAAGCAGATGTTCCAAGCATAGACATGAAGGCCCAAGTAGACAGTCTTTCAGAGTTTCTAACTCCTACTTTGGGTAAATATTAGCAACTATTGTGGGGATACATAGGAAAGGGCCACAAGAACCAGGAAGACTGGGAGCAGCCAATAGGGTAAGCAAAGTCACCAAAGCAGACGCAAGACCATGCACAGTATGCCAGCCAGGGCCATGCTCGCTTCGGCAGCACATATACTAAAAACAAGCAGGGCCTTGGGTACAGGGACAACAGCTCTGTGTCCCAAAGGCATCATTGGATTTGGAGCAGACTGGCCCATCAGGGAAAGTCAGATGGTGTGCACCATCCCCTGCTGTAGTGAGGCAAGTACATGGAGATTTTCATTCAAGACAGTTACCATGAAGCAGGGCACACACAGGGAGAAGTGTTAGACACCTGGAAAATGCTCTGACATGTTACAGCTCATTTCCCAGTGACGTGAGTTATTGATAACTTATTATGGGCATTACTCTGCGTTTTAGTGAACACTGTGGCTCAAAGTCTGAGGAAAAATAAATAAAAGCTTTCAACTCTATTTTTCAACCAGCCTTTTCTCCTTTAATATTCAAATTCTCTGGCAATTTCCCTGGCAGACAGAACTCTCCTAATAAGTCTTGAGTTTTTACTTGGGTAAAAAATCCAAATAGTTTCCCTGCTTTAAAAGGAAGCATGTTATGACTGTTTTGGAGAAATAACCCACTATTTCAAACCCACAGAGAAGTCGACATGCTGACCTGTTATAGTTTCTATTATAAGAACTCACTGTGGCCCAGATTTTGCCACATCTGAAAAACTGTTAGCTTTCAAGACAGAAATAGCACCTGAAGTCTCCCTTTTAATTCTCTGACATCTTAAGAAGGGCAAAATCTGGTCTGTTTGTCCTGAAAGGAGTCACTTGGCTAACTTTTTCAAGAGCCTTTGCAGCTATCTTCAGCTTTTACCTGAACAAAAGATCACTTTATGATGGCAACCCACAGCTCAGTACCTTACTAGTTCTGACGACTACACAAAACCTCTACATCTCTCTGAGACTCAGTCTCCTTATCCCTACAAGGGGGATAATGAAACCCATTTTGGAAAGTGGTTATAAACATCAACATCAACCTCTGAATAGCTTAGCACAGTCTGGGGCAAGAACTAGATAGGTGAGAGTGAACATTTTCAAAAGGAAGGAACTGACCCCAAGAGTCGCAGAGCAGGCTGGCGGCAGAAAGGGGCCCCTCTAGTCACAGGCTCCTCTACTCTGGGCTTCTCCACTGGTATGTACATATTTACCAAACTGAAGTTTACCTCCTGCTCAGAGGAGGGCGGGAAAACCTAAGGCTGTGACCAGAAGGTTCTGCACAACTCTAGCGGCACCAGCCCAGAGCCACTAGTAGGCTGTACCATGTAGGCAGCGGGAAGACTCTGAGAGTGGGGCTAGGCCAGGAGCATGGGGTTTGCCTGTCTCCCACCCCAGGAGAGCAACGCTCACCGTCAGTGCCAGCATCACTTCCCTGTAGTTCCGGTTCCCACTAAGCCGCTTCTTTAGGGCTCGAATGGCATCCTTTGGCCTGGAGAAAGAGACAGACATATTAAAAACCTCACAAGCCCCACTTTGGGCCCTTAACCTACTAATTCACTCCCATTTGTGTCAACTAGCACACATACAAAGTTATTCATTGCAGCATGTTTATAAATATAAATGACAGGAAAACAAACTGGCCACCAAAATGAAACAAATTCAATTGTATCATGGCTCGTCCATCCACTGGAATATTATGCAGCTACAGAAGAGGATAAGGAAACTCCTTATGCATTGTTATGGCCCAGACTCAAAGACATGTGCATAAAGTCATTTGCAGGAGACTGAATAGGAGATGTTACTAATTGCATGTCAAAAGGCCAACACTTTACACAGCACATGCCTGTGGCAGGAAGAAAATCTCTACAGGGAGTCATAAGAACTTGGCAACAAAAGCTGTCCCTCTGGAAGGAAACCAGGTGATAGACAGAGAGAGAGAGAGAGAGGCTTTTCACTGGATTGCATCTTTGCAGGCCTTTTGAATTTTGTATCACATGCCAGTGTTACTTGCTTAAAATAGTAACTAGCTCACTAGTGCAGTGGTGGCAAACCTATGGCACACATGTTATTTGTTTTTAAGACAAAAGATGCTAACATGTGAGCTGTTTTATTTTTTTCTAAACTAAAACCTCAGTATTCAGGTTTAACTGCAGTGTTGGTGCTTTGTGAAAAATAAGTAGGTTTTGGGTCGCAGTTTGAGTGCTTGTCTCTAAAAGGTTTGCCATCATGGCACTAGTGTATGGGAGCACCGAAGAGAGTTCTTCCAGAGAAAACACAAGATAGATGTTGAAGAAAGAATGGCCAGGTCTGTGCTGAGGCTCAAATATTCAGCTCTTGCTAGACTGCATGGAACTCCCTGGAATTCCACAGAAATCTTTAGTGAATCTCCTCAAAACCCAAAGGACTGTGTACTGTTAGGTAATATATCTGATGTGGATTCTCATGGGGAATCTTGCAGAATTATAGCAGTCCCCAGTTTACAAACAGGCCCTGTTCAAAAACTTATTCATAAACTGAAGGTCTGGACTTGGAATAAGTTCTTTCTAAAATTACTGTTATATCTAAGAGTTAGGATCCTGAGCCAGTCCTCTAAGCACACCTCTTACATGGAGCTTTCGTGTCTAACAGGTTTTTAAATTTATTCTACTAAGGATTTAATAAAGTTGTGGGACTAAGAGCTGCCTCTAGCATGGAGCCCTGTCCCCTGATGCCCCATCTCACTGTATCTCAGAAGAACTCCTGCCTTGCTGTAAGCCAGCCCTTTGCTGTCACAAGTGGGCTCCAGCTTTCCACTAAGGATGTGTCACTGTATCTCAGTCTTTCCTAGGCTGAATGGAAGTCTGAGACTTCCTATTCCTGAAGTTCTAAATGTTTTTACTCTATTCATCGAATGAAAAAGTCCTTTCAGATGTGTGTGAGGAGGTTGGGGGAGGGGAAGGTGAAAGCTCTGCTAACCAGCCTAATTCAGAGAGAAAGACACAGTAAGTTGGAAGGCAAGCAAGGCTTCTGGAAGAAATTTTAAAAATACCCCCAACCCCCTATTTCCCATTCCCAACTTGAAATATAACTATGCATCAAAGGACTGACAGAACAGGGATGTGCCTTGGTTAAGCTGTTTGCAGAATGGCTGCAGCTTCCAAACAGGGATGCTGACTTCTGCAAATCTGGGACCTGAGTGGCTCTCTACTTCGATGGGCTGAGTTGGTGAAAGTCAGCAGCTACTTGCCAAGAGCATGAACTGATTTCTTCTCTCAAGGGATCTTCTAGCACGCAGTCATCCCAGACCCACAGCTGCTGTCCCTCTCAGCACAGACTCCTTCATCTCCTGGATATCCACAGAAGAGGAAAACAGGCACAGCCTGCAAGGTCACAGGCAGGGCCCAGTGCTCCCAGTTCTTCAGGGTGTGGGGCAACCAGACAGTCCACAGGGTCCCAGTTACATCCCCAGGCTGCAGAAGCAGAGGAGCATGTATTTGTCTCTGCCCCCAGGGAAGAAGCTTCAGAGAGGAGCACAGAGTGAGGTTAGAAAAACTACAAAGCTTCAAGGAGCTGCCATAGATTAGGTGGCTGGAGTTGGAACTCAGAGAGAGGAGAGGCGTTGAGTGAGGGCCAAGATAGAGCAGGCAAGAAAGACTGAGAGGACATGGTGGCATGTGTGAGGCACCAAGCTGGGAGCTGTCAGCAGAAAAGCCAGGCCCCAAGGATCAATCCCCAGGGCTTCGTACTTCTGCCTCTACAGCCTCTTCCCACCCTCCTCCCAACCCAGATGCCAGAGAGCCCTTCTTTCCAGTCATAGCAAGTTCTTCACTAGTCCCTGAGGCCTTGAAACTTCTTTGTTCTTCAGCTGCTTTTCTAAGCAGCTTTCTCATTCCTACCCCGAGTGAGCCTGGGCTTGAATCCTACATGTTCTCTTCCTACTGTGCTGTTAAGTTTTTGGCAAATGACTAAACCACTTTGAGCCTCAGTTTTCTTACCACTAATACAGGTTGTCCCTATATTATCTGGCTCTGTGTGTGTGTGTGTGTGTGTGTGTGTGTGTGTGTGTGTGCTGATGCTGTGATGCAGTCTAGGGCTGGGCATGGAGCCTGGCACAGAGCAAGTGCTCAGAGAATTTCTTGGCAGACAGGGTCAGGACAGTGAAGCCACAGAGCTAATTCCCTAGGACTGGCCCAGCAACTGACACCACAGATGAAAGAGATGATGACAATCATGGGCAGTGGAAATCATTAACACATTCCTGCCAGCTTGAACCACTGATAGTACCTGCCTGACTATCCATCATGGGGCAACTTGTACCACCAGTAGTTCAGGGTTGTCCAGCAGTGAGACATACAAATTACAGCCCCATCACAAACATGTTAAAGGATAAACAGCAAATCTGTATACGTAGCATAGTCTGGATGATGAATGTTCCCCAAAGGCCCATGTGTTAAAGGCTTGCTTCCCAGCCTGTGATAGTACTGGAAGGTAGTAAAACCTTTAGGAGGCAGGGCCTAGTGAAAGGTAGTTGGGTCACTGGGGGTGTACTATTGAAGGAGATATAAGGACCCCAGTCCCTTCCTGTCTTTGCTTCCCAGCCTCCTTGAGCTGAACAGCTTTCTCTGCCACAGCTTCTCATGCCATGATGTGCTGCCTCACTACAGGCCCCAAAGCAATGGGTCAATGGGCTATGCACTGAAACCTCCAAAACTGTGAGCCAAAATAAGCCTTTCCTCTTTTTAGGTTGATTATCTCAAGTGTTTTGTCATGGCAATAGAAAGCTAACACACATGGATGTAGAATATATTTATGTACCACTTTACAAGGTATTTGCTCTTTTAATCCTTATAATAACTCTACGAGAGAGCTACTACTGGTAGCTCCATTTTCTAAATAAGGAAAGTAGTTGGGCATGGGGGCACATGTCTGTAATCCAAGCACTCAGGAGGATTGCCCAAAGTTCAAGGCCTGCCTGGGCTACATAGCGAGACCCTGTCTCAGGAAGAAAGAAAAATGCTGGCATCATGATACACACCTCTGTACACACCTAGCACTCAGGAGGCTGAGGCAGGAGGATCATCATGAGTGCAGGCCAGCCTGGGCTACATAGAGAGTTCAAGACCAGCCTGAACTACATAGCGAGACCCTTCTCAAAACAAAACACCAAAAGGCCGGGGAGGCGGGGAGCGGAGAAAGAAAGAAACTGAGACACAGGGAGATGAGGTAACACACATAGTCATAGGACAATGAGCAGTGATCTAGAATTCTAACCTGGGTGGATGGCTCAGGTTCTGCACACCTAATTATCATTATACATCTGATACCTGTGTTGCCCATCCTGCTCTCCAGCTCCAGGCTCTCCCCTCCCCGTCATTCATCTACTTCCTTGAGTGATGCCCTGGTATCCTAGAAGGTCTTAGAAGACTCCACTCACTATCACCTCCTCCAAGAAGGCTTTGATGCTGGTATCCCCAGGGCTGGTTGGTGACCACTGGGCTAGCCTGTCTGTGCAGCTATATATAGCTCCCCCTCTCTGTCTCTTGTTGTGCTGTGTTATGATTATGTTTACATGCCTGCATTCCTCATCAGACTGTGAGGGCCTTAGGGGCTTCATTCATTTATTCACTTATTTAACAAATATTTATCAAGTACCAATTGTGTGCATGCTGTGCTCAGTGGTAGGGATAAAATGGTGAGCAAACAGATGGAATGCCTGCCCTCATGGAGCTCACAGACTAGAGAGTTGCAGGGTAACCTACACACTAACAGATGTCATACAGACTACATAGCAAGTTCAATGCCAGTGTAATACCATGTAAAGTCATATAACAGAGGACCTATGCAAATTGGGAGGGGAGTGACCAGGCAAATGAGATTTAAATCAAGATCTAGTGAATGATGGGAACCATTTTGAGAAAGAGATTTTCCAGGGAAAATGGAACAGCAGTCAGAAGCCCTCCAGTAAGGGCAAGGATGGACTGGACAGGGCACCCTACCAGCAGCCCAACTTGTAGGTTTTTCCTCTCATTTGGGAAGAAATTTAGACACAGACATAAATTCCTCAAGAATCACAGTAGTGTGGTTACTCAAACACATGAATAGTAGGGAAAGGTGTGACCAGGTCGTCTTTGAGGTACTGACTGAGAAAGTAACTCACCAGCCCTGGTGGACTTTGGAAGGGGCTTAATCCCTTTGGAAGGAGAAGATCCCAGGGTTCTTAGACCTCCTGCCCTCGAGTCACATAGGTATTTGAGCAATACCCTGTATGTCCCCCAACTTGTGGGCCTTTTCCATGCCACACGTCTACTCCTGCCAGCCTCAAAGCCCCAACTTGAAGCCAGCCCCTCCAGAAGGCAGCTGCACCTGCCTTGCTCTCTGTGCCCATGACATTGGGCACAGGCCCCAGTTAAAGGCCTGGCCAGTGCTCCCTGGTCAGTCTCCATGGGGGACTGGCACATTTACATTGGCATCTTAGGAGAGTACCTATGCCCTGCAGAGGCCAAATGCCACTGGATATCTGAATAAATACACAAAAGAATGGCATCTGAGGCGGACGCAAGAAAGAAAGGAGCCCAGGTGGGTGCAAAGGGAGGTGGCTAGGCTGAGCCTAGCATTTACAGTATAGAGACAGGCCAGCAAAGGCTACTGCCCAACTCCACAGCCACCTGTGCTGTCACTGGACAGCATTATTCTGGGGACTGAGTTGGAATCTAGTCCTTATCCCTGCCCCCAGTCTATTCCACCTTAAGAGGCAGCAGCTCCATCCATGGCTCTGCGGTCCCCAAACTTTGGAGTTATCCTGACTCTGCTCGCATCTCACCTCAGCAGATTCCACGGGTTCCACCTTCTGAACCCAATCATCATGTAATGACTTCTCTTTCCCTCCTTCCCTTACCACCACCTTGGGCAAGCCTGCCATCATCTCACAACAGGATGACAGAAGATGGAATAACCCCTGGTTTGGCTGCTCTTTGGCCACACCATTCTGAAACAGTGGACAGTGGTCACTTAATGTCAGAGCATGCCACTTCTTTGCTCCAGTCCTCTGTACCTTCCCCTCTGACCTGAAGTTGAAGCCACAGTTACCTTGGTGCCTATGTGGTCATGCATTTCTGGGCCTCCACCACATCTCTGACCTCATCTCCAGGCATCCTCTTCCCTGGTCCCTCCACTTCGGGCACACTGGCACTAAACATACCAATACCCTCTGTCCCAGGACTTCCCAGCTTGCGTTCCTTCCAGCTGGACAGTTCTTTTGAGTAATCTTCATTCCCTCCTCTTCTTCAAGTCTTTGTTCAATGTCACCTTCTCTGGGAGTCTCTCATTTACTACTCTGTTTAAAATTGCTAATTTCTAGCCTTCTATTTCCCTGCTCTCTCCAAAGTCTGTTCAATGTTTTCTTCCCCACTCTGGGGTTGAGGAGGGCACAGTGACAGTAAGCACAGTGTTTAAAGTATGAACAGAGTGCTAAATACAAACCAATTTGGAAGAAGTATGAATACAGTGAAGCTATAAAGTACAAGAAGGAGACACAGTAAATGATGACCATAATAACAGATTAGTGGGGCAGAATGCAAGGGGGACAAGCTAAAAAACAAAAGCAGCTGTTCAGGGCCATGTGCCTCTTTCTCACTCCCTGCCTTGTATGACCTGGCCCTCCCTCCATGTGCACTGCAGTAGCCCTACTCCTGGGGCTCCTGTCCAACAAACCAGGTCAAAGACAGCCCCGTGTCTACTAACAGGAGGAAGGGGCCAGGGAGGAAGGGTGAGAAGAGGTGACAATTTGGCTATAGAAATGAAAGACCACTGGGGGCCAGGTAACCAGGTAGCCTCTACCTGTGATTCAAGGCAGATGATTAAAAGAAGTTATCACTGCTTCGACTCAGACTGCTACTGAGGGAGAGGGGAAGAGATGTACGGAAAGAGGACAAATCATTAAAAGTATCAGTTTATTAAATGTTGTCAGAGTGAACAAACTAAAAAGAAAACAAAGTCAAACCTGCCACCCTTGAATCCTTACAGGCTTTGAGTGACCCCCAAAAGCCAAGAGTTTCCCAGGAGCAAGGTGGTAGGGCACATACCCTTCCTCTGTCTCATTGATGATGTCACAGATCTCCATGTTCAGTGTCCAGTCTTCACTCTGCAAGGAGCCATCTGTTGCCTTTTCTGTAAAATCAGAGAGAAAACTGGTTTTCATTTCTTCTGGAACAAGGGGCCCTGGCAAGAAATGGGGAGTGACCAGAACAACTACATTCTTTGCCCAAACAGATGGGCTGAGCCAATAGAGCCAATCTGGGGACACTGCTTCCACAGGAGAACCCCCAGGGAAGCACTGTGGGCCAACATCACATTATGGGCTGTCATTTTCTAGCACCAGACTGGAAAGCTTACCACAGGCTGAGCCATCACTATTACCCAACATGTGAGGAAGTTAAATTTATGACCCCACAAGCTATGGACCCAAACCACCTGAGTTTGAATGAGGCTCCACCATTTACTAGTTGTGTGACCTTGGGAAAATTACCTAACCTTTAGGTGCCAAACTGAGTGGAAACTACAGGAACTACCCACAGCACTGTAAGGAACATTAAATGGATTAATATATAAAACATTCAGAATACAGCCTAATGTTCAGGTGGCCCTTGGAAGATATTTGCTGCTATAATTATTAAAAATCAACTTTAGCCAGGAGTGGCGGTACACATCTATAATCGCAGCTACTCAGGAGGCCGAGGCAGAAGGACCACGAATTTGCAAATTGGCCAGCCTGGGCAGTATATTGAGACCCAGCCCCTCCCCACACACACACACACAAGCTAGGAATGGTGGCACATGCCTGTAAACCCAGCTGCAGGGAGACTGAGGCAGAAGGATCACTACAAGTTCAAGGCCAGCCTGAGATACACCGCAAGTTCAAGGCCAGCCTGCATTACATAGTGAGACCTTGTCTCAAAAACAGTTTTTTTTTAAAGGGATTGGATATTGCTCAGTAGTAGAGTACTGTTGGGTTCAGTTCCCCATACCACAAAAGAAAAATCAACTGCAATAGCTAAAAATATTTCAGAAAAAGAGAAGGAAGAGGGAGTATCATTTAGTAAACCACTCTAGTATGTCCCCCAAAGGCCCATATGCTAAACTCTTGGTTACCAGACTGTGGTGCTACCAGGAAGTGGTGGAACCTTTGGAGGTGGAGGCCTCACAGAAGGAAGTGAAGTTGTCAGGAGCACACCCTTGAAGACGATATGGGGACCCTGGCCTCTCCTCTCCTCTTTCTCTTTGCTTCTCAGCTACCACTAGATGGGCAGCTTTGCTCTATCTCATTCTACCCACCAATGGAGCCAAGTAACTATGGACTGAAGCCTCTGAAACCATGAGCCAAAATAAAACTTTCCTCCTTGTAAGCTGTTTATCTCAGGTATTTCTCACAGTGGTAGACAGCTAAAACACAAGGTGTTGGATCCTTCACATACATTGTTTTATTTCATCCACAAAACCACCTTCTGACCATTGAATGGGGAAAGGACAATCCCTTCAACAAATGGTACTCTCCACATGCACAAGGATGAGGTTGGACCCTTATCTTATACTATATACAAAAGATACAAATTTAAGAGCAAAAACTATAAAACTCTTAGAAAAAACTTAGGGAGAAAACTTCACGGCATTGGACTTGGCAATGATTTCACAGACATAATACCAAAGGCACAGATCACAAAAAACAGAGAAACTGCACTACATCTAAATTGGAAACTTCTCTACATTAAAGGACTCAAATAGCAAAGTGAAAATAAAAGCTACAAAATGGAGAAAAATCTTTCAAATGACATATATGATAAAAAGTAAATGTTCAGAATAATAAAGAGCTACACCCCCAATAACAAAGAGCTACCTAATTAAGAAATGGGGAAAGGACCTAAACAGATATTCCTTCAAAGGTAAAATACAAATGGCCAATAAATATATGAAAAGATATTTCAATGTCATTAAGCATCTGGGAAATGCACACCAAACACAATGAGATATCGCACACTCATTAAGATGGCTATTATTTTAAGAAACACAAAATAATAAATTTTAGCTGGACATGATGGCACATGCCTATATTCCATCACTCTGGGAGGCTGAGGCAGGAAGATCACAAGTTCAAGCCCAGTCTGGGTAACTTAGCAATTTAGTGGGAGCCTGTCTCAAAAAATAAAACAAAAAGGGTTGTGGATATAGCTCAATGTGAAGGCCCTGGGTTCAATCCTCAGTTCTACAAATAATAAATGACAGTGAAGATCTGAAGAACAGGAATCTTTTTGCACTGTTGCTGTGAATGTAAAAAAGTGCAGCCACTATGGAAAATAGTATAAATGGACCCTAAAAAAATTAAACATAAAATTATCATAATATCTAGCAATTTCATGTTTGAGTATACCCTCAAAAGAATTAAAACCACGATCTCAATGAAATATTTGTATACCATTGTCACAGTGTGGTGAAGTGACATTCATTTCTTCTGCAATAACTTGGTACCAGGGTACAAGTATAAGAACACCTAGGCTGGGCTGTGCTCTATTACAGCCCAGGCTGGACTGTCTTGTGACTGCCTGCCTGCCTTACCCATTACACGGACCCCCAGAAGTAGGGTCCCAACCTCTTCTTAGCTCTGAGGATGCTGAATGTCACATCATGGGCACCTATCAATCTTAAGTGGCATTGGACCATATGGTTTTACTTCACCTTAAAGGTGTAGAAAGAGCTGCCTCGGAGTAGTCTGGGGGCCAGTGAGACGGTATTTCATGTGCCTTCTGCCAGGCCTGTTATCTTCCTTTTAAGGGGAAGGGGAAGGGTGGGGACAGTTGTAGAAAAAGATATCCTATAAAGCAAGGTAAGAAATTCATACTCTCGTCTCTCCAGTGGAAGAGAGAGCATCTGCAATTTACATTCACAAAGCATGTTACGAATCTGAAGCAAGAAGCAGTAATGGTTCTGTGTACAATGATGGAATTGATTTTTCCTTCCACCTTTGTCTTTGTAGAGGCCAATGTGCTGCACTAGCAAAATAATCCAGGTTAATTTCATGTTATTGGGCATATACTCCCATGAACTTCCTACCCATCAAAATCCTTTTCCTCTTTTTCCACACCTGCATGGAGCACCCTGGAATGCCATGCCTTTGTGCTAGTACCTCTGGGCTCCTGAACCCATACCCAATTGTTGGGGAGGTAGATAATTGGGCTGTTTTCTTCTCTGCTCTCACCAAAAGGATGTTGCTGAATGCAAAATGCTTAAAACCAGCCCTCTTTTGCTTTCTGGTGCTGGCTGCTTCTGAAGTCACTATATTTAACATCAAAGTGTAGAAAGCAGCAGTCAAGAAACCAAACCACTGGATTGTGAGGCTCCTCCCAGCAGGACTGCCTTAGGTTTCAGATTGCATGGGAGGGGTGGCTGGGCAGCAAAACTATGCTGGGAAGAATACTGTAGGACAGTACTGCCACTGCTGTCAGAGTCAAGGCTTCAGGGCATTCTGACCCTTTTCCTATACCAGGAAGGAGATGGCCTTTTCTGAAAGGAGAAAATGTCATGGCAACCACAACAGGATGATATGCTACTCTGGGTGCTGTATTTGAATGCCCCAGCCTTGACCAGCCCAGCCTAGTTCTGGCGATTAGCATATCACCAAAGGGCTCTCAGCATTTTGTAACCAGGGTCATTGGTGTCTTGTCTTTATCCATCCAAGAGAACTAGCTGGTGGGAATGATTTGCTCCATTGCTCCTGGAGCACTGTGTTTCTGCTATTGTACCAGGATTTATTTTAGAATTTGACAATTTACGTGATAAAAGAATGAAATTGAACTTTGCTTTCCTCTGGCCTGGGGACTAGAGCATGTGAAGGAGCCCACAGTGAGTGGCCTCAGTTCCAGGAGCAATCAGATACAACTTTGTTCCCATTTGCTGGAAATTCTTTTTGAAGAGAAAAATAAGAATTGATTTGAGCTGCTCTGCCAGCCTTACTTTCCTCATCTATCTCAGCAGAGCCCAATATCCTCGGTTCTGTTTGTGTGGCATTTCCAGCAAAATGAAAAGAAGTAAGTGTTCTTTTTGGGTTGGCTCCTTAAAGTCAAAATGAATGTGTCTTTTAGCTTGAAAACTCAGAACCCCAGTAATTGAATAGAACGCACTGACCCTGAGGATAAGTTATCATGCCTTTGAACCCCTTGCTGGTATTATTAGAGGAAGGGAGAGGGTGAATATAAGGTTAATGGATTCTGCTGCTAAACCAAACTTGGAAATGAGATTTCATTGATTTAATATTTCCTCTATTAAGCCTCCCAAGACTGTGTCCCTTGGGGTCCTACCAAAGAGAAATCTCAGTATGTCACAGCCCGAATTCTGTGAAGGGGATGATGACCAACACTTGACAGTCCCTGACCAGCTGGCCTCTCCCCTTGTTGGCCTGCAAGGGTCACAAGAGGATGAGCCTCTTGCTGAGAAGGCTGTGGGGGTGATGGCAGCAGACATAACCTTTACTGTGGATGACCCAGCTAGTGAGTCACTTCTTCTGAGAGGTGACACATTTGAAGCGAAGGGTGTTCAGAGACAGCCAAGTGTGGCAGAAGAGCAGGGCCTGAAGGCACAGGTCATTTCATGCTGAGGCCTCCACACTGATGGGGCTCATCCTACCTCTGGACAAAAGCCCCTGGCTATGAAGCACTCTGCTGTTCCAGGGGCTACCCTGGGCCTGTCCGCCCCCTCAGCCTTCCAGGAACCTTTGCCTTCAGTCTTTTCTAGTGCAAACTGACTGATGCCTCGTACCCCCCTTATGGGGTGCCTGCCCCTGCCCCTACTCTTCCCAGCCCTGCCTCTTACAACACTAGCTGCTCTCACCTTCAAGGCTCTGATTTCCCTAGAGGCCCAGGCCTGCTGCTTCCTGACCTTGTAATTTGGGGAGGGTGGGGTGTCTCCACGGCATCTGGGGCCCACCTGGCTCTTATTGGTTGCTGAAGTGCTCTCTCCTTCCTTCCTTATCTTCTATCAGAGATCAAATCCTGCTTCTACACCTGCCAGATTGATACGGTTTGAGGACTTTTAACTAAGATCATCCCAAATCTCGGGAGCCTTCCCAGCCCCCTGTGCAATCCACTCCCTTGCATCTCATTCAACAGAAGGTACAGTCTCACCATTTGTGGGTGGGTTTGTTTTGTGAGGGTGGTCAGAGGTCTATGAGTGCCATGTGTGATGAGTAAAAAGGGTAAAAAATATGGGGACTGATCCTTTTGGTAAAAAAAAAAAAAGTGATAATTAAAACATTGAAGCTCTTTTTTAAATGTAGACCGAAGGCTGCTGCACACATTTTGAGCAGCAGCTATATTCTTGGAGTGTGTTGTCACTGCTTCTAAGTACAGCTTTTGTTTGGATGTGTGAATGCTAGTGTGTTATATAAAAAGCATCCGGAGGCTGCATCCAGCAGAACAAGGACACTTCCAGCTTATACAGAGGTCATTTATTTTATCACTTGAGTATCAGTGGAAGTGTGGGTTGTATTAGGCTATTGTTAAAATGGTGGTGATGGGCTCCCTCTCATGAATAGAGTTAGGATGGAGTAGTTTCAGAAATCAAAGATAATCAACTTCACATATGAACTCAAGCTTTGCAAGCACATGGAACAAAATCAAGCAAATGCCCAGGTTTTAGAGACAACCATGCCCAGCATGGTGGTACATGCCTGTAATCCTAGCACTTGGGAGGAGGATCATTGCAAGTTTGAGGCCAGCCTGGGCTACATAGTGAGTTCAAGGCTGCCCTGAACTATAGAGAGAGACCCTGTCTCAAAAAAAAAATAAAAATAAAAAAATTTTTTAAAAAGGCTGGGAATTTAGCACAGTGGTAGAGTGCTTGCCTTGGAAGCACAAGGCCCTGAGTTCAATTCCCAGCACCAAAAAAAAAAAAAAAAAAAGGAGAGAGAGAGAGAAAGACAACCACATCTGAGATCAAATATTGGTACCATCAATTCAATTACATGATCCTGGCCTAACACATATGAAGTGGCATCTCACTGTAGTTTTCATTTGAATTTCCTTAAAGATCTGTGATACTGAACATCATTTCATGTGTTTATTGGCCATCTGCACATCTTCTTTGGAGTTATATTTATTAAAATCCCTTTTGCCTATTTGGGTAGTTTTTGTTGCCACTGAGTTGTAGGAGTTCTTTATATATTCTGAATGTTAATTCCTTACCAGATATATGTTTTGCAAATACTTTCTCTCCTTCTGTGGGTGGTCTTCTCACTTTCTTGATAATGTTTTTTTGTTTTTTTCTTGAGACAGGGTCTCACTTATGTAGTTCAGGCTGGTTTTGAATTTACTATGTAGCCCAGGCTGGCCTCAAACTCAAGGCGATCCTCCTGCCTCAACTTCCCGAGTGCTGGGATTATAGGTGTGTGCCACCACACCCAGCCTTTGATAGTGTCTTTTGATGCCCAAAAGTCTTTAGTTTTAACTAAATACTATTTATCTACTATTCTTTTATTGCCTGTGATTTTGGTGACATACTCAAGAAATCCTTGCTAAATCCAACGTTGAGGTTTTTCTCCTGTTTTCTTCTAAGACTCTCATAGTTTATACTCTTATGTTCAGGTCTTTGGCTCATCTGTAGTTAATTTTTATATGCAGTATTTGTAAAGACCCCCATGTCAACATTTTTGCATGCAGATATCCAGTAACATTTGTCAAAAAGATGGTTCTTTCTCCACTAACTGGTCACAGTCAGTTGAAAATCCACTGACCCTGTTTTGGAGGATTATCTTTCTGGGCCTTATTTTATTCCATTGGTACACGTGTCAGTCCTTGTATCACTATCATATTATTTTGAATATCTTACAGTTTTTGTTTGTTTTTGCAGTATTGGGCACTGAACACAGGGCCTTCACACTGAGCTATATTCCCAGCCCTATTTAAAAGTTTTTTTTGTTTTTGTTTTTGTTTTTTTTGGAGACAGGATCTCACTAAATCACTAAATTCTATAGAGCTCAAACTTGTGATCCTCTTGCCTCAGTCTCCCAGAGTTTTGCTGGGTTTATAGGCATGTGCCACTGTACTCAGCAGATTACCTCAATTTTGTAGTAAATTTTGAAATTAGGAAGTGCGAATCCTACAATTTTGTTCCCTTTCAAGGTTGCTTGGGCTTTTAGGTACAACTTATTTGAGTGTTGATTTTGTATCCTACAACTTTGCTAAATTTATTTATTAGTTCTAACAGTTTCTTTTGTGGCATCTTTAGTGGTTTCTACATATACAGTCACATCATCTGTAACCAGAGATAATTTTATTTCCTCCTCCCCATTTTAGATAACTTTTATATCTTTTCCTTTCCTAACTGCTCTGGCTAGAATTACCAAATATTTTGTCAAACAGATATGGTAAAAGCAGGCATCCTTGGGCTGAAACGGACTTTCATAAAACCCAATCAAACACCATGGGAGCACAAAAAGTTGAGAGAAGCTCCATTTGTATTCTCATTTCACCAAAACGTAGAGTACAATACTTGCTGGAGGGTGAAAGCAGGAACATATGAGGATCCAAAGGACTCTGCACACCTGAGGAAGTCAGCTCAGACTTCGTTGGTCTGGAGGCCTCCATTCCAGGCTACCCCTTCATACTTAACCCCCCAATGTCCTTTCCACAGAGCCTCCTGGCTGCACCCTCGGAGATGCACTATGACTGGCCATAGCACCTGAGGGCACACATAGTCCACACAGTGGCAGAACTTTGCAGACCATTCTGACACTGTTCTGAGAGTTTCTTCCATCTCACTATGAGCCATGAGTACATTCTTGGCCCCCTACCTAAACTTGAAGCTGCTAGAACATGAAGATGTCCTCTAGAGGCCTGATCTTACGTTGCCAGTACCCTTGGGAAGTGAAATGATGACTGTGAGCCCTTCGGAGGCCCTAGGTGACAGGTACTGGGCAATGAATAACGCACATTATTTGTGCATTGCAGTGTAAGCTATGGGCAGGGAGTGTGAACTCAGACTTGGTTGAGTCCTACTTCTGTCAGTTACTGTACAGTACTGTACAGTACCGTGTGTCCTCAGGGCAGTTGTCTGACCTCTCCAGGCCTTTCTCACACCTGTAATAAGCAATAATAAGACTTCTCTCACACAGTTGCCTCAGAGTAAACTAAACACAGAAAACACCTAACAGAGCTCCTAACCCAGAATGCCACTCCTCCAGAAGCCGTGGCCATGGCTGTTACTTCTATTATTACCGCTGCTCTTCTGAAAGCATGCTCTCTGCCACTGCCCTGCTCTCTGTGCCCCTCCTTCAGCATTCTTGTGTCACCACTGCCACCTACAGGTAAACAGCCATGCGTAAACTAAGCCCACCGGATTCAATGCCTCTGGAGCTCCAGAGTGTTTCTGGCCTTTAGAATTCTGGGATTCCTGAGTCAGGAGAGTTCCATGTCCAGAAGCCATATGGGGCTCCCCTTCTGGAAGAAAGCCCTCAAACTTGACTTAGCTCACTTGCAAAGCACAGCCACAACTCCTTAAGAATCGAAATGTTAAAACTCATAGAGGGCTTGAACCAGCTGGTCAAGGGTCACACTTCCTGGCCCTCAGGAAGCAGTGCATGGGGAAGGAGGGAGTGCAGTGTTGCTGCTAGTCCCCACAGTAGCTCCTTGCCCACTGCTGAACTGCAGATCTCAGTATTCAAGGAATGAGAGCACTTATCCTTTAAAATAGAAGGGAGAACGAAAACCACTGTTTACCAAGCACACAACCTTTGGTTTGGGCACAGTCCTCCCCCCACACCCTTTGCTAGGGATGGAACCCAGACTCTGGCGCAAACTAGGCAAACACTCTACAACTAAGCTAAATCCCATGTATTTAGGCCACTTCCTTTAGGCACATTAGCTCATTTGACCCTCCCACCCGGCTCCAGCAAGGTTCTGTTTCTCACCAGTGAAGTAAATGAAGCCTAGTAGGTGACCAGCCCGACAGAGCACAGCCAGGAGGGTGGGGTACTGCCAACCAACCACATAACCCAGGTCTTCCTAGTAGACCTGGCCTTGGACCCCAACCTGTCACCTAACAAACAGCAGTGGGGGTAAAGAAGATGCTGGCCCCTGCAGTAGATTGGTCTAAAGGTTCCACATGCAGCTGCCTCCCTGAGTTTGCAAGTGAAGGCAAAAGACCATGGTCTAAGAAGTGTAAAAGAGCAGACTGGTGAAAGGACCAAGTTAAATCACACACTGCATCAACTTTGTGCTCTTGTCCCTTTATTATGAATAAATTTTTCATTTTGGAACAATTTTAGATTTACTGAACAGTTGCAAAAGATAGTAGACAGTTCCCTTACACTCTTTCCTAGTTTCCTTTCATGTTAGCATTTTACATGACCATTGTACATCTGTCAAAACAAAAAAAGAATATTAATTAGTATAGTACTATTAGCTAAACTACAAATGTTAAGTTGAATTTCTTCGGTTTTTCTCCAACAACCCCTTTGTGCCAGGGATCCAATCCGAACGCCATGGTTAGTTTCCCCCTCTTTTTTAATGTCCTGTTTTCTTCAAAGGCCAACAAACCCACAAACTCACCACTTACTCTCCTCCAGGGAGAGCGTGGTTCTGAAGGCAGCTCTGTGTGAGCCAGGACTCCACACCCTGGCCTCATTAGGGTACCACATCCTCCCCCGCCCCAAACAAAGAGCCCTTCAGGCCTGCCGAACAACAGAGAAAACAGCAGCTTGTTAGCCACACAGGCCTGAGGCTGCTGACCCAAGTTCTTTTTTAACTGGAATTCCCTTAAGGGGAATCCACAGATTTAAAATGCATCTGGGGTGTGTTCTCTAGAAGCAGAGCGCTGGTTTGATGTATTCTCTCCTTTGTACTTAATGGAATGTCTTATGTATGGAGTAAATGAGTGAGGAGCTGGGAGTAGGCTGGTGGAGGGCTGGGATAGAAAGTGTGGCAGGGAGGAGGGGCCCTGCAGGAGCCGCGGGCTATGGAGGAAGGTTGCCAGCAGTTGTCCCAGCCTAGCAGGCTGTTCTGTCTTGTCAGGCAGAAGGGCCAGTTGACTGGAAAGATAAAAGGTCCCCTGGGACCTGGTGCTCAGGTTAGAGCTCCTGCTTAAGCAGAGTAGATAAGCTCCAGGCCATCCACAGGCCACATCTTCCTGCTTCTTCTCTTCTCTGTGCAGGCTGGCTTTACTGCCAGTTTTTTCTTCCCCAGAGCACCTTTCTGAGACTGCGTACCTCACCAACTTGCCCGCAATGGTCACCAGCTCTCTATGAGAAAACATAAGAAGTCTAAGCATTTTGCTGTTCCTGATTATGGAGATGGCCCTCAAGGGAGATGCTAACACCATTCCTTGGGGAAGGAGAGTGTGTAAGGCCATTTGAGGACTTCCCAGTTCAGAACAGTCAACAACTTGAACTGAAGGGCTGGGGATGTGGCTTAGTGGTACGTACTGGCCCAGCCTGTGTAAGGCCCTAGATTCCATCCCCAGCACCATAAAACAAACAACTTGAACTGAGAGGCCTCTCCTGCCATGCACTGTGCTAGGCTGGGACAGAAATAAGCAAGATGGAGCCTCTGCCCTCAGTCTCAGCAGGCCAGAGACCTGCAAATACTGTAGACAGCTAGGACCCAATGTAAGTGTTAGCAAAAACTAAATCTAGCAGGCTAACAGATGAGAAATTAATGATGGTGAAAAGGGAAGAGGGTGGGCCTGGGAAAGTGAAGGAAAGGGCCTGGAAAGAGGGAGGATCAGGACTCCAGAGGAGAAAGAGGATTCAGGCTGTATGAATAGCCTTCAAGGGCCAGGGCTGTGGTGAAGGTAAGTGCTGAGAGACCAGTGAGGGACAGTTCTTTCATTTTCTGCAATATGGGGCTGTTCTGTAGGGCTTTTCAACAGAAGCATTTGTGACACATCACTCTGGGAACAGTGTGGGAGCTGAACATCATCATAGCTGCTTAGTGAAGAAAAAGACAGGATAGTCCATTGGTTAAGGGCATGTTTTTTAATCTGATGGACTTGGTAGGGGGTGTCCCAGCTTTCTGTGATCCAGAGCACATTTCTTACACTCACTGACTCAGTTTAGTCATCCATAAGATGGGTGGGCATAATAGTCACACCTCCTCACAGCATGTAGTAAGATTAAATTAACTAGTAATGTATGACATAAAACAGAGAACATGGAACATAGTGGGGCGCAACAAATAGGAACCACAATTTATGTGTGTAGTGCTGGGGATAAATGCAGGGTCTGCAGCAAGCTAGGCAAGTGCTCTACCACATCCCTAGCCCAAAATATTTCATTAGATGGTGTCTTAGTTACTTTTCCCTAAGACAAAATACCCAACACTCAAAATTAAGGGAGGAAAGGTTTATTTGGCTCACAGTTTGTAGAGGTTTTAGACCACAATCGGCTGGATCTACAGCAGGGTGGCATAACAGAGAGGCAGAAGGCAGCAAGGTAAGCAAGGAGCCTAAGAAGCTTCTTTCTGTGCCTTATGTCTTATCCAGGCTCCCAGGATTAGGGTGGTACCAAACCAATCAGTGGATTGATTTAGTAATCCCATGCCCTTAATCACACACTCTAGATCCAGCCACCTCTGAAAATGCTCCACCTATGACTGCATGAGGCTTTGGGGGACATCTAGACACAAACCACAACAGATGGATATACATTCACTTTTTGGCTATTATAAATAATGCTGCCATGAATGTTTATGTACAAATTGTCTTTCTGTTTTGTTTTTTGTGGTACTGGGGCTCAAATGCAGGGCCTCACACATGCTGGGCACATGATCTACCTCTGAGCCACACTCTCACCCCTATGAACCACAATTCTTAAGGTTTGTGGAGCAGACCTCAAGAAAGATACAATTCAGGATGAGAATGCAGAAGGGAAGTGTGATAGTCTCCAGGGCTTTCCACCTATAGGCAGAAGGGTGAGGTGGCCACCCTATCTCCTCTGCTGAGGTGTGGTCAGAGAAGACCTTGAGCTGTGCGTTCTGGTGGTGTGGGACCAACCAGTCCATGAGGCCAGCCAGGGATCACAGGCATCATGATGAACAGAACAGAAAGAGATCTCCTTTCAGCCTCAAAGGACGATTACGAGATTTTAAGCCAGGAGAAAGACTTCCAAAAGTTCCCCACGGCTCATACCTGCTGTGCTCATTAGAGCCAGAGCTCTTTGACTAACTCCTGCACAGAGCTGCTCCTCAGAACTGGGTAAAGAGAAACACTCTCCTTGCCACCATCACAGCATCTGCACTATTCAAAGGCATTTGTGGGCAGTAGTCAAAAGCAACCTATTCAAGTAAGACTCAAATATTAGTTTAAATGGTTTCCATCCAGAGACTTAATCTTCAAAAGACTAGCAGGCAATAACCCAAAACACCCCTGTCAAAATAGTGAAATTAAATTTTTACATTTAAACTAACATGTACCTTGGGGTGGGGATTTAGCTCAGTGGTTAGAGTGCTTGCCTCACAAGCACAAGGCCCTGAGTTCGATCCCCAACACCAAAAAAAAAAAAAAAAAAAAATTAACATGTATTGAACAGAATAGTACCCACTGCTGAGAAGGTTAAAATGAAGCCAGAACATCGCATTTCTGAAGGTATGGTACATTTAAGAACTCTGAGAAAAACAATTTGGGCAATAGACATCAAGCGGTATGTCATAAAAAGGTTTTTTTTCTATTTATTTTTAACTGATATATAAAAATTATACATATTTATGGGGCCCATAAAAGGTTCCATCACTTTGACTTAATAATCTCTTCAGGACCCTTAGTGTAAAGAAATAATGTTGAAGAAAAAGCCACATACAACTCTGAAATCCCCATTCATAGGTAAACACTCAAGAGAAATGAAAACACAAGTCTAAACAAAAAAATTGCTAATGAATGTTCGTAGCTGCGTTATTCATAATAGCCAAAATATGTAAACCCAAACATCTATCAACTGATGAGCAGATAAACAAAATGTGGTATATAAGCAGTAAAAAGGAATGGAATTCTGATTTTTGCTACAACATGGTTGAACCTGGAGGACATTATGCTGAAGGAAATAAGCCAGTTACAAAATGACAAATACTGTTTGAATCTACTAATAAGAGGTTGCTAGAGTACTCAGATTCACAGAGACTGAAAGTAGACTGGTGGTTGCCAAGGACTGGCAGAAAAGAATGCAGAATTATGAGTTGGAGAAAATTAAAGAATTTTACAGATGTATATTCATGATATTTGCACAAGAATGTGAACATATCTGTTATGACTTGTGTCTAGATGACCCCCAAAGCCTCATGCGGTCATAGGTAGGGCTTTTCAGAGGTGGCTGGATCTAGAATATATGATGCTGG
Source organism: Hystrix cristata (assembly GCA_004026905.1). Lineage (NCBI taxonomy): Eukaryota > Metazoa > Chordata > Mammalia > Rodentia > Hystricidae > Hystrix > Hystrix cristata. The sequence continues at coordinate 62,119 of PVJO010003451.1, read as the reverse complement.
GGTTAAGTGTGTGATTACTAAATTCATCCACTGATCAGTGTGGCATAGTTCTGGGTGTGGATGATGGAAAAGCCCACCCCGAGTGTGAGTGCTACCCACCCTAAGGGTATGTATCCTGTATAGAATATAAGGGACAAACAGAGGGCTGCTGTTCTTGCAGCTGCTTCTTTGGTACTTCCCTGTTTTGCTGCCATTTGCCCACCATGAACTGTTTCTCCTCTGTGATGCCCCTCTGCCATGCCACCTTGCCTTGGAGCCAGCCAACTATAAACTGATACTTCTATGAACTGTGAGCCAAAATAAACCTTTCTTCCTTTAACTTTGAGTTTCTGGTATTTTGTCTCACAATGAGAAAAGTAACTAAGACAATACCTAATGCTTAAAACGGTAAATGTTATGTACATTTTACCACATTTTAAAAATGTATTATTATATGATATCCATATGAAATATTCAGAATAGGTGGAGCTACAAAGACAGAAAGATTAGTGATTGCCCAGGGTTGGGAGGGTTGGAGGAAATGGGGATTAACTGGATATGGACTGTTGAAAATGTTACAATTCATTGTGGTAATGGTTGTTAATAGACTAAAAATCACTGAATTATACACTTTGTATCTGTGTGTGAAACTAGGGACTGAACACAAGGCCTTCACACTGAGCTACATCCCTAACCACTTTTTCATTTATTTTGAGACAGGATCTCATTAAATTGATAATTTCCCAGGCTAGACTAGAACTTGCAATCCTCCTGCCTCAGCCTCCCAGAGTGCTAGGATTACAGACATATGCCACTGTGTCCAGCTAAATTGTACATTTTAAGTGGACAAATTACATGGTATGTGAATTGTATCTTTAAAAACTATTGATAGGAAGTTGAGGCTGGAGGAGCAAATTTGAGCCCAACCAGGAAAACATAGCGAGACATCATTTCAAAAATAAATTTTAAAAAATTTCTTAAAACATCTCAAACATAAAATAGAAAAATTTATATGACAATTAATTATGGTACATTGACTCAAGTGAGTATTATACAGGCACTATAAGTAATAATTATGAAAACACCATAGAAATATTTTTGTAATGGTGTAAAGAAAACAAGACAAAATTGTTAGAAGGAGGAGGAGGGGAAGGAGAAGATGAAGAGGAGAAGGAAGAAGAACACATATGGACAATGCCTGGAAGAGAAATGGAAAAAAGTGAAAATAATCAATGTGTTGAAGTGTTTGGCTTAGAGGCAAATGTTTTCAAAATATTTCTATTACTGTTGCGATAAAAAGAGAGAAAAGAGGGGTTGGGGATTTAGCTCAAGTGGTAGAGCACTTGCCTAGCAAGTGCAAGGTCCTGAGTTCGATCTCTGGTATCCTCCCCCGAAAAAAGAGAGAGGAAAAAGAGAGAGAGAAAAGGGGTGTTATACTGCAAAAGACCAAGAAACAAAACAGCAAACTCATAACCAAAATGAAAAGTCAGTAATTTAATTCTTCCACCAAAACCAGTGAGGTACAGGCACAAGGCTCTCCTGAACAGAAACAAACCTTTTCATTGGAGACCCTGACTATTTTCTCTAAGGATAAAAGCCCTCAAACCCCAGTACTTCTCAAAAAGCATTTCATTCTGACCAGGACTCCCTATTAACTCTCCCTTGTCCCAGAAGGGGTTACCCAGGGTACCCTGCCAGTCTAGAAAGCCCAAACTGAGAGCTAGTCTGGGCAGGCACAGAGAAGGGAGGATGCACACATGACATACAGTACATATATGATTAACACTCCAAAGTCAAATACAAAAGGGTTCTGAATCATCTGGGAAATTGCTACCCATCAACACTGAAAAATCAGGAATGTCAACACTGAGAACAAACAGGGGAGATCACATTTAAATATGCCCATATTTAAATATAAAGACAGCCAACACAACCATGTACTCTTGTACAATAGTCAGAGTTAACAGATTTATCACAATTGGTTGTGTAATTTATTAATGACAACGTGACTTTAAACAGTAGTTCTAACTAGGTCACCTTGAATAATACAAAACAAAGCTTTGTCAAGGGAAACATGTAAATAAGATGATCAAAATCCAGCATGGAGTAGGTATTTTCCTAGCTTTTTGGAATTTTTATTGTTGAAAAAGAAACACAGTATCATAACTTCTTTAGCACTGAAAAAAATAACAGTATGTTATTGCATTCTTCAGTAGGGTGGAGTCCATAGGGACAGGCCTGAGATTGTTTTCCCTGCCAAGTCAAGCTGGTTTGTGGGTAAGGTGGCACAGCCATGTTTACCAGGTGAGTAATGGGCAGACAGCACCCACGCCCAGGAGCAGTACTTCTCTCCTCCACTCCTTCATTGCACCAGGACCTGCAGGTAGATAGAGCCCTTCTTGATGAAGAATTCTCCACCTTGGCCTGGTAGCTCAGTGAGATTTTCCCTAAAAACATGCTGAAAAGCTGGGCATGGTGGTCCATGCCTGTAATCCCAGCACTTGGCAGGCTGAGGCAGGAGGACTGCTGTGAATTCGAGGCCGGATTGGGCTACATAGTGTGTTCATGGCTAGCCTGGAATACATAGCAAGACCTTGTCTCAAAAAACAAAATAAGGGTTGGGGATTTAGCTCAAGTGGTACTCCTCTTGCCTAGCAAGCACAAGGCCCTGAGTTCGATCCCCAGCACCAAAAAAAAAAAAAACAAAAAAAACCAAAAAACCATGCTGGAGCAAACATTTGACCTCAGAACTCAGATAATACTAAGAATCTTCAACTTTAAATTGAATGACTAGATATTTTATGATATTAAGAATTATGGTGGGGTGGGGCTGTAGCTCAGTGGTACAGTGCCTGCCTGGCATGCACTAGGCCTTGAGTTCCACCTCTAGCACCACAAAACAACAACCAAAACCAGCAATGAACTGATGAATGCTGAAGCTTGATGTTAAGTATATAAGGACTTAGTACACTAGTATTTTTCTTACAGTTTGAAATTTTCCATAATAAGAAGAAAAAAATTCAGTAGAAAACGGCATAAAACCATTCATAACTTTGATCTAGCCATGTATCCTTAAGGAAATAATCAAGGGGGAGGGGGAGAGCTAACTACAAAGAAGCATAATTGAGAAAAACTCTGTTCCCAACAAATGAGAGGATAGCTAAGCAACAAGGGTACATCAATAAGGCAAAAATGCTATGTGGCTTTTAAAAATGATAAATACTTCAGCCTAGTTGCTAAGTGGAAATCGGTAGAGGAATACTAAGTAGAAAACAGACAGCATAAAATATTATGTGCATACTAATCACCACAAGGTAAAAATGCCTGCTCACATAAGTAGAAAGGGTTAGAAGAGAACACAGAAGCTGTGTCCTCCCTTTAACACTTGGCTCAGGCCACTGCCTCCCAGACCGCCCTCATACGTGCGCACACACACACCCCAACTGAATTAATTGTGCTCTTCTGGGATCCCACAGCCCGGGCTTCCTCACTATTGCCTATATAATGACCCTCTTGGACCTGCCTTCCCTGATAGACTATGAATTCTGGCACACAGTAGGTATTCACTGTTTGTCTAACAGAATAGAATATAAATAGCTGCTGTCTCTGTCTTACGGTTTTTTTTTTTTTCCTCTTTAGAGCTATTCATGTCCACAGTAACCATTCAGGAAAGGCATTCCTCAGTGATTATCAGAGAACAAAGCTTCCATTTCTGATTCACAAAGTGCTGCTGCTACTGTGGATTTGTGAAGCCAGTAAGGCAAAACAAAATCAAGTGGACTTCCTGTCCAGATCCTAGCTGGACCACAGAGCAAAACCTCATTTTGTTCTGCAAGCTTGTAACAAGTTTCACTGCTATGGTTCCTAACACCAAGTCTAAGTATACCCCCCAAGAACAGCTCAGAGAGCAGGCCTTTACTGTCTGTGACTGGAACAGAGGTGAAGGGTACAGGGGAGGGCAAGAGCACAGCCCAGCCAGTGGCCTCTGGGCAGCTCTGGGCCGGGAGGAGAAGTACTGCCCACAGATCTGAGACTGCACTTGAGTCTCAGGTGCAGACTTGAGACTGCACCTGGGACTGCTTTTTTTTGTGTGGGTGTGTGATGCGGATCGAACTCGGGGCCTTGTGCTTGGTAGGCAATCACTCTAACCACTGAGCTAAATCCCCAGCCCCCTTGAATCAGATAATATAGTTATTGCAATTAGATAGGAAATCAGGCCTGGGTGTCTGGTGACCAGGCCTTCCAGGTAGCCTGGGCAAAACAGGAAAGATAATGAGTAACAGTCCTTACTTTTCGATTAAAAGGAGAATAAAAAGCATTATATTAAGAGGTGGGAATTTCCTTCCCTAACATTGCAATTTATTGTACACATTCTTATATTGAATAATGAATGGACAACGACGGTTTTATGTAAAATACAAAATGTTCCTATAACTTAGATTAGGAATCACTGCCTTTTTAAGATCTATCTGGCTGTTACTTTTGTAGCTTCATTTCCTAATTTCCACCCTATCCCACTCCCACAAAAAACTATACATTCAACCAAACCAGATTTCTTGCTCCCAGAACACACTCCTACCTTCTCATTTATCTCTACTCACCCTATCCTCTTTAAATCCTGCTTTTTCTACAGATAGTTCCTCAATTCTCCCAGGCAAAAAAAGTTTCCTCCCACCATACTTCCCCTGGTCTTGTACCAGGGAGGCACAATCACACAGGATAAGAGGCAGGATCTTTGAAGTCAGGCAGATGGACCTGAGCTCAGATCTGATTCTGCTGTGTGACTCTAAGTAGGTAATTAAATCTCTCTGAGCCTATTTTCACATCTGTAGAACAAGAACAATAATACCTTCACCTTGGAAAGCTTTTATATAAGAACTATATGAATTAATAAAGGCCTGGTGCTGGCTGGGGATGTAGCTCGATGGTAGACAGCTTGCCTACCATGTACATGGCCCTAGCACTACAAAAATCATTTTAAAAAATAAAACTAATAAATACAGGCCTGGCACAGGGCCTGACACACAGAGCCCTCAGGAGTGACAGCAGCTACCACTGTAAACACTTGGGTGCCTACTTCTCTCCCCTGCCAGAAAGGACTTTCTTGAAAGGCAATATAAGGGAGTGCCTCCACCAAGACCTTATGGATAAGGAAAGGACCTTGATAATGAAGTTCCAGAATTGTCTATTTATTTCTAATTACATCAGATATCCTGATGTGTGGTAGACTCATCCCAGATCAAGGTCTATAGTACAAAGTTCCTAACTCCCAGACCACATGCCATCTCCCTATAAGGCTGCTAGCCCTTTGATAGTCTCAAGTGCACTGACCTCCTATTTCATAGAATAGAAGTTCCTCTTCCCCATTAGAAAATCATTCTTATCACAGGTCTCCAAAAAGCCATGCAAATCACATTATTACACCCCATGGTGGCCACCTAACCCAAAGATCTCATCCAAAAGGCACTGGTGTGTACTTAATTGTTATGAATGTATATCACTGACCACTGCCTTGATGAACTACAGATAAAACCTATCAACCCTCAATGGCCAATTTGGTATAACATGAATACTGCCAGTTCTAATAACTCGCAAGAGGCTACTCTAGTACTTACCAGCTATATGTCTTCCACACTCATAAAACAACTATAATTACCTTTCATGGGTGAAATGTTCTAGTAATTCTTAAGTGACTTAACCCTAGAAAGTCTATGGGAAAAGCTAATTTCAAAGAATTTTTGTTTCAAAAACAGAACATGAGACCAGGAACTTACACGTCTGCTTTTTGACATCCCAGAAGACAAACATACATAATATCCCAGGGATATTAGCATTGCTATGATGCTGTCTGTGGAGAACAGAGTCAAACAGTTGCACAAACAAGTGAGTCTCTATTTTGGAAGTTCCCTTCAGAAGTAGTGTGGCTGTGCTGTGTGGGGAAGCAGGCCACCCTGGGCAGGGCAAGGGGTAAGGGTATGCTTTAGAACCAGAGAGATCCAGATGAAAATATCATTTAAAAATACTGGAGTCATGAGATGGGGATGTAGTTCAGTGGCAGAGTGCCTGCCTAGCATGTGCAAAGCCCTAGTTCCATCTCCAGCACTGAAGAAAAGAAATTGAGATAAGTTGTTTAACCTCCTTAGGCCTCAATGCTCTCATCTATAAAATGGGGATCACACTATTAACAAATAGGGAAATGATTCTTCTATTTTATTGTACATCAGCATCATCTGGAGAGTTTGCATAGAGATACATGCATCCCATCCCCAAAGATTCTGTTTCAGTGTGATGTAGGGCCCAGAAATCTGTGGGGATTTAAATTATTTTTCATTTTTAATTACACAATATGTAAATACATTCCTCCCTTGTAAAATATTAAAACATTACCTTATCAGTTATGATTGCATTCAGCTGCAAGCAATTAAAAAACTAACAGTTGCTTAAACAGATAGGTTCCCCCCCCCCTCATGGAACAAGAAGAAATCTAGAAGCAGGAGACATAAAGCTAGAGCAGCCACTTGAAAATTACATGAACGCTGCAGGAGCTTTTTGTTTTCTGACTCTGCTGCCATCATTGACCTGACACTGCCTTTTCCTTTAGCTCACAGGGGTGGCTGCTTTCCCCTGGCAGAGTCTGTGAAACAGCCAGTGAGTATGAGCAAGGGTCAAAGCACTGTGTCATTTTATTTAGAAGGCCTGTTCTCCCTAGGAGCTTCTGCCTCCAGTTCCTAGATCAGCACTGTATCATATGCCACTCCTCATGGCAAGGGAGGTTTTGGGTTTTTTTTAGCTGGGTACATCACCATTCCAAAAAAAAATCAAAGTTATGTCAGTAAAGAAAAAATGTGAAACAGTTGCACGGTACCTACTGAACAGTGTCAATGGCAATTACAAATAAGTTTCAAGTTCCCTTTAACCCGTGCCCATTAATCCTGGCCTCGTGGACATTTTTAACAGGTTCCCCAGGAGATTCTGATGCCCCCCAAGCATTATCTTGGTGACCACTGGTACCCTCACACTCTTACACACAGGATTAGATCTAGTTTAAAGTGTTCATCCTGGTGGAGCCATAATATATGTCCGATGAATATTTACTCTCATCTTCTTTCCTTCCCCAACAAATCACCTAGAAAACCTAATCTAGTTTGTTACAGCCATATCTCAAGTTTGGCCCCAAATGATTTTTCTCAGCAGACAACACTGGGATGTGGAAAATTATTGGCTTGTTTTAGAAATCAAATCCATCTTTCAAAGGATGATGATCTGCCACCCTTGAGAATATTTAAAGAATGTGACTTGGGCTCCAAACATGGCTGAAGCATGAGACCCTGATGCAGATGACAGCAACATTCTACAAGGTGACTCACTGCCTGGAAAGGCTTGCTGTCACTGAACAGACACATCTGGGTCTCGGGCTAGGGAAAAAATCAGAGTAGACAAGCATCCATCACACAAGTGGGGAAAAACAATCATGACACAAAATAGTACACACGGTTTTATATTAAAAGTATGTATTTATGCAAAGGAGAAAATCCTGGAAGGCTAACTCCCAATACGGTAAACATTTAGTATAGCGAGAGCAATTACACCTTATTCTGCTTTGCTTTGTTGCATTTGAGGACAGAGGGATACTTTCCAAAATTTCCTACAAAAAATGTATTTTTGCCTGGTAGTGGTAGTGCACACCCATAATCCCAGCATGCTGGAGGTTGAGGCAAGAGGATTGTTGCAAGTTTGAAGCCATCCTGGACTACATAAGTAAGTTCAAGGCCAGTCTGGAATACATAGTGAGACCTTGTCTCAAAAAAAAAAAAGTATTTCTTTTGTAACCAGATTTATGATTTAAATTTTTTTTTCAATCTATGTAGTCATCAGGAATAACAGAGTAATTTTTGCAAGGCTTTTGGTGGATCAGCTCATCTACCTCCATGCCATAACTCATGTTATATGGTCTTTGTATAAAATTAAGTGGCAAAGAAGGAGGACTGCGGCTAAAGCAAGGACATGACTGCATATGTAGGGCACCATGACAAGGCCATTAACTATGAAAGTAGTGTTTTAACAATCTGAAATTGTACCAATTTAATAGGGAAAAACACTCCAGAATGAAACACAGGCTAGAGGTCCTTATGATTTCCTAATGAAGAAGCTCCAAAGAGAAGGGCAAGTTCATTACTCAGCTACCATGCACATAGCAATTAGGGTGGAACTCAGGGCAAGATGCTCACTGCATACAAAGCCAGCCATCCTCTGAGAGAAACCAAAATACATAAAACCCCACAGCATGGCAAGCAGTCAGCTATTAAAAAGTTTTTCCAGGCAGAGGGCAGTCTCAACAAATCCCTGCCTGCAATTTCCTCAGGAAGCCACTATGGCTATCAAACAAGCCAACAAATAAATATATTAATAGGCAACATTGGCAAGTTGGATGCTGCTAACTTTAGGGAGGCAACTAAACCGTGAGTAAAGGTCTGAAGAGCTAACTTCATACCTAAGGCTATATTCTCTATGCATCCTTCCTTCTCTAGGAAATACTTACAATCTGCAGGCAACCAACAGACTAGGCTGAGCGGCTTCTAAAGCAAAACTGCCCCCAATCACTAAAGGCCCCTAATTTAAATTGAGTTTACCATATTCTGAGCTTCTTCTTCCAAATCTGAATGGTAGAAAAGTAACCTCTGCATCTACTCTTAACTGTTCTTTCCAGTCAATAAGCCCCAAGTTTGCTGAGCTCTGCTTTCCAAGGCCCTGGTCATGGCATCTATTTTAGGAGACAGCTTAAAGGGAGATGAGAGAGCAAAGGATAGTGCACCTGGGAGCCTCAGACTGATCCCAGGAACTTAGAGACAGTCATCTACCCTTGCTGGGTTTCAGGGGGCACCTCTGAAAAGGTGCATGATACGTGTGACCACACCATCCCTAAAGCCTGTGATGATGGTGTTCTCCTTCTCCAAAAGCCTTTAGGTCAAAAGGAGTCAAGTCACAAGTCATGAAATACAGTATGGCAAGTCAACACAGAAATAGTCAACCTCAGCTAGAATTAAAGAAATGAAAATTTAAGTGAAATGCACTTTCACCCATCAATTTAGCAAATTCAGAGCACTAATCCACTACCGGTGCCACCTGTCTGGTGCAACAGCCCTAACTGGTCTCCCAGGAGAGAAGTCATTCCCTCCTGCCCTGCCCAGTCATCCTTTACCCAGCAGTTGGAGTGACCTTTCTAGAATACAAATCTCATCTTGTCACTGGCCTTCTTGGAGGCCCTCTATAGTTTCTAACATCTGTTAGGACACAGTCTACATCCTGTCCCTGGGCCCTGCTGGCTCCTACCCTGTTTCCTCTCCAGTACAAGTCACTCTACCGTCCTATCATTCTCTGGCCTTGGTCTCCCCAGATCCATGCCCTTCAGCAGCTCTGAGCATTAATACCTTTGTTCTTTCTGCCTGGGTATTTAGGGCAATCTCTCTCCACCATCCCACTTGCTTCCAGCCTGGTTAACATTTAACACCTTTGGAATGTGGTCTAAGATTAGTGGAACCTTTCCTAAACCTTATTCCACATACAAGTGCCCCTTGCCCAACCTGACCCAGGTTAGGTCAGGTGCCAATAAAACCTGAACAAATATAAAGCAACGGAATTATTTCTGGAGACTAAGAACTTTAAAAATGAATATAGTGCCAGGCACAGTGATGCGCACCCTGTAATCCCAGCTATGTGGGAGGCTGAAGTAGGAGAATTTCAAGTTTGAAGCCAGCCTGGGCAACATAGTGAGACCTCCCATCTCAAAAAGTAGAAAACAAAAGCTTCCACAAAAAGTGAGTATGTCCTTCAACATGGTAATTCCATTTAAAGGAATGTTACTAGTAAATAATCTAAAATGCAGACAAAACACTTAAGCCCTGAGATGTTTATTGCTGCGTTAATTATAACAGCGAGGGAACAAAAAGAAATAATCTAAATGCTTAACATTAAGGAAACAGCAAGATAAATTATATGTCCACACAGTGGAACATTGGGGGAAAACAGGGCAAAACACTACAGCATCATCTCAGTAATGAAAAACACATTAATAATATATGAAGAAAATCCATATGCCAAAAAATTTGTAGCGGTAACTTTTGGATAGTAGGATAATAAATATTTTCCTCTACTTCTCTACATTTCTTTATGCTTTCAAGTTTTTGGAAGGTAAAAGGCTTCCTAAGAGCCCAAATTCATGGAACTGGGGCTGTAGCTCAGTGGTAGAATATTTGCCTATATGCTCAAGACCCTGGATTTGAGCCCCAGTACGAAAGGAAGGAAGGAAGGAAAGAAAGCAAAGAAAGAAAGAAAAGAAAAGAAAAGAAAAGAAAAGAAAAGAAAAGAAAAGAAAGAAAGAACCCTAAGTTTGACCTCTTTGATTCTTCTGCCTGTCTAAATCTGCCTCATATCACAAGGACTCAGAGGTGAGCTGACTTCTGGTGCCCAGTAGTGCTGATCTTCCATGATCCTCCACTCATGTATTCTGCCCCACAGCATTTTGCAGAGCAAGTGCCTGGGTAAGAAGAAAGGGAGGCTCAGATCATCTATCCCAGTATCCTTGAAGGACAAAGGAGAATGATGTCTGACAAACTGTCCCTCCTTCCAGTGGTACACATTCCTAATTAGCTAGTCACCCCAAAGTAGGCCATTTTACACAACCTCCTTCCACAGAAGTGTCATAAAAACCTAACAAATTTGTTCCCCTTGGTTTTATAACAGGTATCCTACTGTAATCCCATTCCAGGAACACTAACATTTTTACTTCTATCTTTGTAAGAGTCAACCAATAAGAAAATGACAGCCTGTATGTTGATAGTCACTCTGACAAACAGCCAGCCTATGGCTATGTTCAGTGCCTCATATCTGGTCCCACTGGGTTCAGATTAGATGAATCTTACAGATATGGATGGTGAGGGCCAAAGATCTATAGCAAATGGGAGCTGGCACACAGCAAGCAGATGAAACAAAGGTTCTCTCCTGTTTTTCTGTGTCACTGTTGGGGGAGGGCCTTTCCCAGTGATTGAGGACCCAATGTCATGAGGCTGTGTACCACCCGCTGATATCATGGGCTCTCAGCTTTCTAAGGCTGACAAACTGCACAGCATTGACACACAACCCACTGTCTCTTTTCCTGCAGGCGGGAGGAATGAGAAAGTGCAAGGATAAATGGTGCTAAATAATGCAGGGGTGAACACCACTCACGCAGGAGCATAACAAAGAACATTTCAGAGAGCTGCATGGTGGAGGGGGACATGTGGAAAGGTTAACACCCCACACCAGGCTCCAAACCACAGCTCTTAAGCTTAAAGGCAGCTCCTGCATTGGTCTCCTGCTTGTCACACTAGTCCACCTGCATCTGACACTGCTTAGTAGAGAATTACACTCCATTCCTGCCACTCAAGAATGGTCTCCGCTGATGTCCACACAAAGGCTGTGCCACATGCTTGACTGGATTTTGTCACATCACATGCTTGCTTTGGACAATTCTCTCTAGGACACCAAGAGCAGAGACCCTTCTCTGTACTACCCTTCCCATCCAGTGTGGTGAGACAGACAGAACACCAGGATTGGCAAATGGAAATGAGAGGGAGGCAGATTTCGTATAAAATTAAGAAAGGTTTTTCTAACTGGAGAGAAAGCCAACAGTGGTATGTGCAGCATGTGAGATAATGAGTTTTTCATCACTGTAAATATACAAGCCTGGGCTGGAGCCACCTGGCAGGATGCCCTGGAAGGGATGACCACTCTGCTAGCGATGTTGCCATTGGCAACCCATAGGAATCCTTCCACCTCTGGGGTCATGGGGCCTTGGATTTCATGGGAGGAGTCCAAAGCTGCCTGCCTCATTGCACTGACAACACTCTTGCCCCTGACTAGGATATTCTACATAATAAATGACTGCCAGGAAGGCACTGGGGCAGAATGAGGAAGCCATTTAATCTCCCACTAAAGAAGGGAGTGATGGGGCACTCTGAAACAAGCCACAAATCATAAACCTCTCCAGATTCCACTCCCATCCACATACTCATAAGAGCACAAGGATGCATTCCAGTAGAGACCATCATAAGACAACAGCACCACCAGCCCTTACTGATTTCCTAGAAGACCTTCAATGTCTCACCTCCAAACTTTATTTAATCCTCACCATAAGGCTCATTTTTTACATGCCAAGGAAATGAGGTTCAGAGAAGCTAAATTTCTTGCCCAGTTCTGTCTGATTTCTGGACCCAAGAACACCAATATGTAGTTACTCAGAAATGCAATAAACACAATAAAATTAAGAACCCAGATATGCAGACGGTTTCTAAATGAGTAGTTTCCACCTAGTAGTGAAGAATCCTCCATCTGAACTAATCCTTTTGCAGGACTTGCAAAGTGAAGCCAGCCCGCTCTGGTGTGACCTGTCCCTCCCTAGCACTGCCCACATTTTAGTACTGAGAGTGATACCAGGTAAAAAGTTGGCAGCTGACTTCTAGAGCTAAAGAGAACTCTCATCTGGTTGAAGGCCTCCCAGTTACTGCTTATGGTCGCCTTACTGCATGGTGGCAGCCCACCCTCTCTGGGCCCAGGGTGCCTGATGCCCATTGGTGCTCTTCCCATCATGCCCACACCAAGTGCCCAAATAACTCACAAAGAAAGCCTGAGCTTTTAAATAAGAGGGCCAAAGAAAAAAACACAAAAGGTACTAAGCCAGGGTGGAGCCTATGAGTCAAAGGGGCAATTTCATCCCTCTTCTCAGGGAGGGCCATTTCTCAATGACCAACTAATCAGCAAGTACATTTAGGAGGAACAAGCATTCTTTGGTTATTACTAATACTTATGGCTACCTTCTTTTGTGCCTACCCTGGGGCAAGCATCATGAGAAACAGGCCCTGATGGTAATTAAAACCTGATTTAGAAACCACTTTGCAATCTCTAATGAATCAATGGATACAGGCACTGCTAACATTGCAAAGAGAAACACAATCGGAAAGTGCCTCCAGGGGGAAAACATAGCACTTCCAAAGTCGTCTGATCAAAAACTGAATATGAATCCGACCAAGAGCTCAGTCCAACTGACATGAAATATGAGGAATACAGGAACATATGAATATGTTAAATGACAACAAGAAGATACAATCAGCAAAATCTAAACTATGGGAAACATTATAGAACAAATAACCTGTGTTTTTCCAGTAAATTGCAAGGAAAAAAATTGGAGGAGCCTATAGATCAAATTACATAAAAGATCTATCAATCGAATGTAATACTGGACCTTACAAAATCCAGTTCAAACCAACAAACTTAATATATGACTTTTTTTTTAAATATATTTTGCTGCTTCTTTTCTTCCCTTCCCCTGCCTTCAACCTCTTCTCCCTTCCTTATTTACAAAAGTTTTGTTTCCAAAAAGAAAAAAGGAAGCAAAAAAAATATGACATTATGAGACAACTAGAATTCTTAACACTACCTGAATATGTGACATTTGGGAATTGCTGTTAATTTTTGTTGTTGTTTTACACATTGAACCAGGTCCTTGTGCATGATAGGTAAGTACTCCCACAGTGAGCTACATCCAAGCCTAATTTTTTTGGTGCTAGGGATCAAACTCAGGGCCTTGTGCTTGCTAGGCAAGTGCTCTACCATTTAACTAAATCCCCAACCCTTCATATTAATTTTTTAAAGTACGAACACGGTATTATGATTGTTTTTAAAAGAGTCATCTTAAAAAATAAGAGTCATCTTTTAGAGACAATATGACTTGGGGATTTATTTCAAAATAATATGGGCAGGGAGAGGGAACAGGTAGGTATATTTACAATATATAATATGCCATGTATTGACAACTATTGAAGTTTCATAAAGGACATATAGATGTTCATTAATACTATATTTAAATTTTTTATAACAAAATTCAAAAAGTAAATACTGATTTGAAGATTGGTATACTCAACATTTTCAGAGAAAAACTGAAGTAAAAACTATACATCATAGATTATAAATGTAACAGAAGTGCAGGTATGGGGAAGATTTACTGAGTGCCTTTTGTGTACTAGGCTTTTATGTAGCAGGTACTTTGTTTACTAGCTCTGTGATCTCTGCACCTTAATTTCCTCATTAGTAAGGGTAGTAATAAGAATTCTGCTTCAGGGCTTACAGTGTAGCTCAGTGGTAGAGTGCTTGCCTAGTGAATACAAGGCCCTAGGTCAGTGATGGCAAACCTTTTAGAGCTTTCAATGATACAAACAGTCCACTGTGGCATGAGTGCCATAGGTTTGCACCTCTGCCCTAGGTCAATCCCCTGCACTGGAAAAAAAAAATTCCACTTCAGAAGGTTGTTACTAAGATGTAAGGAGCTTTTGAGCCCTTAGAAGAGTGGCTGGCACGTAGCAACAGATCTCAATAACTGGCAGTGTAATTTATACAAATCCATGCAGTAAGTACTATTGACCCATTTTATAGATGAGAAAATGAAGGCTTAGGAAAAAAGGTAACTTGTCCAAAAGCTCACACTGCCAGTAAAGAGCTAGATTTTGGATTTCAGAACCAGTCCCCAGACTCAGGTCTGAGTTCTGGCCAGAGCCAGGAGAGAGGCCTGTGGCTGCAGAGTGAGGAAGGCAGGCTTGAAGGGAAGAAATGAGCTGTGACTTTAAACAAAGAGCAAGAATAAGGCAAAGCTGAAAGAATTAAGGAAGAAAAGCACGCAGTACCCTTAGAAATGCCATTCTCATGAACTTTGAGGCGAATTCTTCTCCTAATTAAAGACTGGTCTCCACAGCTGTCATTGGCGTGACCTCACTAATTCAAATAAATAGCCACAGGGTTTCAGAGGGAACAATTTTAACTCTGCTTTCTGTAATAAGGATTCTGGATTACAGCCCAAAGCTTTAGCTAGTTAAGTGTGGGGGTCAGCCTCATAAATTGTTTTCTTGGCTGCAACCCAAGAAAGCCAGGCTGTCATCCTAGCAATGAGGTGATCGGTTTTACATTCCTACCCAGAAGGGAGGCTTCTCTACGGAGCTTGTAAATCATACTTGTAAGATTTGTACCACTGGAATTCTCAATCTTTTGCTAAAATCCATTCCAGTGTTCTATTTGGGGGAAACTACACCACTAAAGATGGCTGTCCAAGATGGCACTCCAGAACACACATGCACATCCACAGGGGAGATCATTTGTCCAGGAAAGAGGAAGACAAAGTCTGTCTCAGAAGCAAAGACTTCTATGCTTGCTCACTGCCTCTTCTCAGAGAACCTTGGGAAGGGGCTCCTGGTCCCTACAGCTCCTATGCCTACTTGGCAATTTTGCTCTTCGCATGATGGATGGGATTCCACCAAAGAGCAAGTTCCAGAGGCCTCTGCAGAAGTGCAGAAAGAGGACTGGTCGCAGTCTAAGGATGTCATACGTGTCCTTACTTTGCCCTCAGATAACTACAGACAACTCTCTTATCTGCTGGGCTTTTCTGTTTACAAAGCTGGATGACAGACCTGACTGTACCATGAAAAAGAAACATACGTGAAAAAGCCTGACAGAATTCTGTGCACTGGTGTGATTATATTGATGCCCATTAAGCCAGAACTAAATCAGATCTTTCAAAATAGGGATTTCGAGGAAACAGGTTATATTCATAGGCAGATCTCAAGCCCTAACCTACCCATCCCCAGAGGGAGTGCTGCAGAGTAACAGAACCAGTGCAACTAGTGAGCTGGTCAGGCCTGGGTTTGATTTCCAGTTCTGCCAGCTTATCTTCAAATGTTCTGTTCTTAGCAATATTGTTGAAATGGATGAATAATCACTGTCTACTCCTTACAATCTCGACTGAATGGAAAACAAAAATCCACCAATAACATATGAACCTCATTTTGTTTTAAGAATTTCAGCTTCTTTCCCACAAAAAGGACTGATGTGAACTTTCTGTACTCAATTTTCTTTCTCATCCTGCTCTTTACTTCTCTCAATTTCAGGGGCTGATGAGCACTAAAAAGTTCCTAAAATTCAAAGCAGGAAAAGGATAGGAGATATAGACGAAGGAATCCAAGGAAAATCTGTCATCTAGATCATATGCTTTTAAAAAACCAGCACTGGCTTAAAATAGTACACAGAGGAAAGGATCAGAAAATTCTGCTGTGTCTGACCCAAGATCCACATATTCTTTTGTATAAGACCACACAGCAAGGTTGATAAATAATAGCAGTAATAAAGGTGAGGACCTTGGGGTCAGTCAAACCCTACACTCAAACCCCTGGCTCTATAATTTATTAGTCCCAAGACCTCAGACAAGTTCATTAATCCTAGTTTTACATCTTAGTCATTTCACATGTAAAATGAGGACAGCAACTGCATACTTTGCAGGACTGCTATCAAGATAAAAAATAACATGTTGAAAGATATATATTGTTTGTAGAATCAGGTATGATGTATTAAGAGCTTATTTTGTGCTGTCCCATTAAACCTTATGGCATCCCTATCAGGGAGCTATTATATCCTCCAGCTTTAAAGATGAAACTACTGAGGCTCATACTAAGGTTATCTATCCTCAGAGACAGAGTTAGGGCTGAGAATAGGACTTGGGTTTTCTGTTCCCAAGGTTGTGTTATTGTTTTTGTTTTTTTGTGGTGCTAGGGATTAAACTCAGGACTGCACATATATTAGTCAAGAGCTCTACCACCGAGCTACACTCTCAACCCCAAAGGTTGTGTTTCTGTGTCATTATAGTGCCTGCTGCAAGCAGGCAGTAACAAAAAGCAGCCATTAGAATTCAAGCAAAGGGTTTTCCCAGTTTTACTCACAGCTCTGGGACAAGGGTATCACTGTTTCCATTTTACAGGTGAGAATCTGGGACTCTGATGGATTGTGACTCACAAAGAAAAAGCCCTTATAGACATATACTTAAGTAGTTACAGACAAAATTACATGAAATCTGGAATCTGCTTCAAAATAATGCAGGGTAGGAGGGAGGATGATCAGATGTAGCAAGATTGGACTGGCTAGATGCGAGAACTGTTAAAAAGCTGAATCACAGATACACAGAGGTTCCTTATCCCGCCTTCCATGTTTATGTTTGAAACTTGCCATAGTAAAGACAGAGCAAAAACAAAAATCTCATCTCCTGGAGAATATGTAAGGCAGAAGTAGATCTCAAACTGAGGTATGTTCTATCCCCAAATCCTGAGGCCCCTCCGGCCACTGTAATAATCATATTAAACCACCCTTCCTCCTCTTCTTTCTTACTACTTGTATATGGGTCCAAAGTCCTGCTAATTTAAGCTGGGGAAGTAGGAAATTGAGGCAGTCTCCTCTAGGGCCAAATGTCAGAGGTGCAGAGAAGGCCTGAGCCCTGCTGCCTGGAGAGCTCAGGAAAGTCCTCTGAAAGGTAGCAGCTCTTGGGAGTGGAGAGGACTTGGGATCTTCAGGAGATTGCAGGAATAAGCAAGTAAAGAAAGCAGGAACAGCAAGTGCAAATGCACAGACAGGAGTGAAGGGCATCAGCTTCTTCCAATCTCTCTTCTCATAGCCTTCCTTTCACACTATTCCAGGATGGTCATTCTCAATCAGAAATCTGGGCTGGAGTTGTGGTTCAGCGCCACAGTGTTTGCCAGGCTCCATCCATAGCACCGAAAGAGGGAGAAAGAGGGAGAGGGAGAGGGACGGGGGAGGGACAGACAGAGAGACAGAGAGACAGAGATAGACAGACAGACCAAGACAGAGAGACAGAGAGAAAAAGATACAGAGACAGACAGAGACAGGCAGAGAAACATAAACAGAGACACAGAGAGGGGGCAGAAAGAGACAAAATCAGAGACAGACAGACAGAAACAGAGAAAGAAGACATCAGAGTGTGACCACATCTTCTTCTTCCTTATTAAAAAGCTCCCAGAGGGGCTGGGGATTTAGCTCAGTGATTAGAGTGCTTACCTCACAAGCACAAGGCCCTGAGTTCGATCCCCGGCACCACAAAAAAAAAAAAAAGCTCCCAGAGCTCCATGCTTAACTCCAAATAAAGTGTGTTCCCATGACCCTCTGGGTGATTGTCTTCAACCAGACCTCACTTCCATCTCTAATGCCTTAGTGGTCCCCATATAAATACCCACTGCCTCCAAACACAGGCCCTTTTTTTCTAATGTCTTCTCTTCCCAGCACACCCTTCTGACTCCTGGTGAACTCTTTCAGGAGACAGCTCAGATTTCATCTCCTTTGTGAAGGCGACCTCACTCTGCCCAGCTCAGGGCACAGCCCTGTCATTTGAGCACCACTGCCCCACCACTGCACTTGTGGGTCTGCTTCCTAATGAGAAGGTGGGCAGTAGAGCAGGGAGAAGAAACAGACAAGGTGACCAGCACCAGGTGGCTATCATCGCTGTTAGTGACATAATTAATGTGGCCCTTGGGCAGGCAGACAGGGGCTGTGCCAGTTATCACAGTGCTGGCATGAAGTGGCTGCTGAAAAACACAGCTGAGTGAGTGGACAGGTGAGGCTGGCAGGAGGCTGAATGGAGGGCTTCTTCCCAGCCACTGCTGAGACAGCCTTGCTTCTGCGCCCTTCACATGTCTGTAAAGCCCATGGCTGCAGGAGGCTAATTTAGTACCAAAAAATGCTGTAACAGTTTCCTTCAAAGGCACCAGACAAATGGAAAATGATTCCCACAGCTCAATGCTCCCCTCACCTCCATGACTGCAAACCTAGAGAATATTTATGATCTGTGGGATCAGAGATTTGGTGTCTTAGAAGCTAAGAAAGGTCACAAGATGAACGAATAAAAACAACCCGCTCTTGGGTGTGGAAAAAGATCCCCACATTCAGAAGAATTCTCCCCAGTGCACCAGGCACCTGCTTCTCTGGTGAAAATCTCTGCACCAACACAATTTTTATTTAACTTAAAATAAAACCAACATCTCCTACAAGGAGGGGTGAAAAGCTGAACACAAACACACTGACTAACAGGGAGCTAAGGAAGCCTTCTGGCAAGGAAACAGGAAGCCCTGTAAACAGCCCACAGACCTCTCGGGGAAGGGGCACTTGTGCTCTCCATATTAAATTCCTAGCGACAAGGCTTAACGGAGGAGAACAAATGCTCCTGGAGATCTCTGCATGATTGCAAAGGAGAAAAACTCGTTGGGGGCTAGCACTAGAGGAGCGCCTCCTCCTCGTTTTTCATAGGCCTGCTGCTCCTCCAATTCCCAGCACCGAGCCTCTGACATTCCAGCAGATGCTGCCTGCCGCCGCAGCACTAATCCTTCATCCTTGGGGGCCAACGGAAACGCAGGATTTCCCATTAATCAGGGCCGAGGACACCGAAATAGCTCATCTGACCTTTGCAAATACCAAAGGGTGGATTGAAAGCAGAAACTGGCAAAAGGTAACGCAAAAGTCTTTAGCTTTCCTTTCAGAGATGATTTTATGCCGTCATTAGCCCAGAAACAGACTGCTGAGAGGCTCGACAAGGTTAAAAATTAGGTAGAAACAGCCAAGTTGGAAGCAAGGTAGCTACCAATGTTGTAGCACACACGTTCCTTGATGAATTATTTAGCATGCATTAAAAATATATATGGCTCAGAAATCTCCTGGCACTGGATTGAAAATAGTGTCAAACTGGGAACCAGCAGTTCTCTGAGATAACACTCATACCGTGAAATAAACATGGATTTTAATGCACAGTATCAGTTGGACTCCATCAAATAACAAAGAGCCAATATTGCCATGGACTACAGATCCACTATTGATGAGGAGGCAGATTCTCTCTTAGGAGACACATTTTACACAGGATCAAACTTATTATTAAGCTTCAGCACATATATACCCATTTTCTATTCATAGCCTATAAATCTTAGTCAGTGGTTGATATTTTAGGAGTAAAAGTGACCCCTTAGGATTTTGTGGAAATTTTCTTTGGATGGCTGTAATTCAGCACCACACAAACCTGGATTCTAAGTAATCTTAATGAAATGTAGGACTCTGGGTTTTTTCCATTAAAAAAAATAATTACAGAAAACTTCAGGAACACAGAAAAGAAGCCACCCACATAACCTCAACACCACCCTAATTCAATTTAACAGCTTTATTGAGATAAAATTCATATACTACAAAATTGATCCTTTTGAGATATATAATTTAGTGGATTTTAGTATTCATAGAGTTGTCCAACCATCATTATCTAACTCCAGGATGTTTTGTTAGGTTGTGTTTTTGCAGTGCTGGGGTTCAAGCCCATCACTTTGCACATGCTAGGAAAATGCTCTAACACTGAGGCACATCCTCAGAACCAAACTTCAGAATATTTTCATCATCCCCAAAGTAATCCTGAATCCATTAGTAGTCACGTTCCCATTTCCCCTCTCCTCTTTGCTACCTTCAACCACTAAGCTGCTTTCTCTGTATCTCTTTCTCTGTATGGATTTGTGTATTCCAGACATTTCACCCCAGCCTTTTGTGTCTGGTGTTTTCACCAGGTATATTTTCATCCAATTTAATTTTTATCTGCCCTTTGCTAGGTTTCTTTCCCATCTCGATTCCTAACCATTTAAAACTTAACCTTGGAGCTGGGGATGTAGCCCAGTATAAAGTGTGTGCTTAACTTTGTACTGGGCCCTAGGTTTTATCTTTGGTACCACATTTACAAACAAACAAACCAAAAAAAAAAACCCCAAAACACCAATCCTTTGTTAACATTATAAAGTCAAGTCTGAGTTTTGCTTGTTTTGTTTTGTCTGCAGTACTGGTAATTGAACCCGGGGCCTCTGCACTGAACTACATCCCCAGTCCTTGTCTTATTTTTAAATTTTGACCCAGGATCACACCAAGTCATTAAGTTGCCCAAGCTGGACTTAAACTTGTGATCCTCCTGCCTCAGCCTCCCAGAGTGCTGGGACTATAAGCATGCACTACCATGCCCAGCTCAAGTCTGGATTTTACTGAACAGTGACTTACTGACCCTAAAATTCATCTGTGGGTCCAGAGGAGAAGAAGGCCTACTTTGTTTTAAATGTCACCTCACAGTATGGGTCTAATTTTAACAGAAAAGTGAACGAGGGTTGGAAGGGTACTTAATAATACTGCCTGATCTCAGCAGAACTCCAACAGGAAGAATTACCTATCATCTACTGAGTTTTCTGTTCTCCAAATGTTATGAGTTTAATTGTACTCTCTCTCTGAAAATTCATATGACAAAGTCGTAAGCCCTAACAGCTCATAATCTGTTTGGAGACTGGTCCTTTTTTTTTTTTTTTTTTTGAGACAGGGTCTTGCTATGTAGTTCGGGCTGAACTTGAACTCATTAACTCATTATGTAGCTCAATATTGGCCTCAAACTTGTGGCAATCCTCCTGCCTCAGCATTCCAAGTGCTGGCATCATAGGCGTGTGTCACCACACCTGGCTGGAGACAGGCCATTTAGAGACATAGTTAAATTTCTTCAGAAAGGTTATTAGAGTGGGACCTAACCCAAATCTCACACACACAGAAAAATGACCACATAAGGTAGACAGCCAGGAGGTGGCTATCTACAAGCCAGGGAGAGAAGCCTAAGAAGCCTACTCTGCCTACACCTTGACCTGAGACTTCTAGTCTCCAGAATGGTGAAAAAATTAATTCTATTAAGTCACCCAATCTGTGGTATTTTGTTATGACAATTCTAGCACACCTTTCATTTAATGCAACTTTCAAAGGTAGGACTTTTACCCCCATTTTTTGTTTTGTTTTGTTTTTCTGAGATAGGGGTCTCACTATATAAGTTCAGGCTGGCCTTAGACTCACTATGTTGCCCAGACTGGCCTTGAACTCAAGGCAATCTTCCTGCCTTAGCCCCCTGAATGCCAGGATTACAGGCATGTGCCACCATACCTAGCTTTTTACCCCATTTTACAGATGAAGAAGTTCAGGCTCAAATAGTTTTTGGAGCTGGGACTCAAGGTAAAGTTCTGATTTCAAAAACTTTTGTTCTTTCCAGAAAGTACAACAAGCTATAATTTATTTTTCATTATTTTTGTAGCATGAAGAGTCATACTGTTAAAATAAACAACAAAAAAATCTTTGTTCTATTTTCAAAAGACCAATATATCCTCCTCCCAGAATATACCTGGTTACAGTCCAAATTCAGAATTCATTCATTTCAGAAACATTTTAAAGGAGGAAAAAAACATTTACTGAGTCAAGTATTTTATATGTATTATCCTATTTGAGTTTTAAATAATCTTAAAAGAAGACACAATTTTGAGGAAACTCAGGCTCAAAGACATTAAGTGACTATATCTTGACACTGTATTTGTCTCATCTTTCGCTGGTCTAACAGTTTTATTTTCAAAGACCAACTGAACTAAATTCCATTCATCAGCCTTTGCCTGAGATCTGCAGTACTGGGTGCTTTACACCAATATGAATGTGCCATGGTGAGCAGGGCCAGACCTGCTCACAGTGGGTGGTGAAGTGCCCAACAGGGGTTACAATGTGGGGGAAGTGGGTGGGAATAAGGAGTAGATTATCCTGAAGACCAGATGAATGAGGAGCTGTAGCCCGAGAGCCAAGAAACTGATGCAGGTCAAAACCAAGAGGATGTCAGGGCCTAGAGACACTTTACTTTAGTGCTGGCAGGAACCTTATGTGGACATCCCATGCATTTGCATTTTTCACATAGGTGCCTTCTACCCCAGGCAGCTGTTCTTGCCCCTGCCACTCAGCTCTCCCTCCCCCTGTCCTCTTCTGCAGCTGCAGAACTCCTGCCAAGAAAACCTAGCTCCTGGTAACCCCTAAAGTTCACAGTCCTGACACTACTGAGCAGGGGGCTCAGTGCAGGGAATATACATCATGAGGAGTCAGCTGACAAGGGCCTGCCTGTCCCCACCCCCAAGCCCTCCCAAGTGGGTCAGGAGAATAAAGGTTACGAACCATCCCTTACTGCAGCACAGCAGCTCCAAGTCTCACAGGAGCAGCCTGCAGCTCCTACTTTAGTCTGAATGTGCCACAGTGGACTGAAGAAAATTCACAGGGAGTAATTGGGGCAGTAGAGGGAGGATCATGGTGGCTCTGTGATCATAGGACATTCTCAGTAAATGTGGCATCTGAGCCTCGCCTCACAGGAGGAGCAGACTCTCCTCATGTGAGCGAGACACAAAGGAGAAAACCATCCAGGAGAGGGAGGGGCAGAAGGAAAGGTCCAGAGGCTAACACTTGGACCCCAAAAAGGAGCATGTTTTACAGGTGGCCTGAAGCTAGAACAGTGTTCCCCAAGACAGGGCCACAGATCACCAGTGCAAGATGCTGAGTGGGGCAAAGCAGTGGTGTTAACACAGAACCTGTTTTCTTGAGAAGAACCTCCGACAGCCCACAACCACACCTGTCCAACACTCTGTACTCTTTTTTTTTTAGTGCTGAGGATGGAACCCAGGACCTGGGGCATGTTAGGCAAGTTCTTCCACTCCTAATGAGAGTGGGCCTCAGTTGTCTGCTTCAGGCAGACAGCAGGATCCAGCTGGAAAAATAATCTTGCTTTGATTTCATTCTATTTATTTAATTTGTATTATTTCAGCAGTACTTTGAATTGATGTCAAGTGAAACTAGTTTTCAGCTTAACAGTAGTAATAAAAGTCATTTACAAATAAAGTTGCCCAAGTTAAAAAAGAAAGTGAGTCAATATAAAGGAACCAGGGCTGGGGATTTAGCTCAGTGGTTAGAGTGCTTGCCTAGCAAGCACAAGGTCCTGAGTTCAATCTCCGGCACCAAAAAAAAAAAATTATAGACACACACACACACACACATGCACAAAGGAACAAATCTATAAATGACAGTATAGTAGCTTTTAGATAAGGAAATCCCTGAAGATGGCCCTCAGGATGAATGGAAACTTCAAAATCTGGGAAACCCCCACCAGAACGTTGGTGTGCAGGGAAGGGAAAGAGCAGAAACTACAGTAGCCAGGGAACACAGCAGGAAGAAGGGGCAATGTCAACTTAGTCTCTAAGGGAAGGATTCTAGAGGATCCCGGATGGCTGATTAGTCTAATTTCTGTTGCCAGTAATACAATACTACAGACTGGATGGGTTATAAAGAAAAGAAGTTTATTTTGGCTCATGGT
The DNA here is from genome assembly GCA_004026905.1 of Hystrix cristata. Lineage (NCBI taxonomy): Eukaryota > Metazoa > Chordata > Mammalia > Rodentia > Hystricidae > Hystrix > Hystrix cristata. The sequence goes on along the minus strand of PVJO010003451.1, from coordinate 38,076 downwards.
ACAAGGTCAAGAGTCTTAGTGATAGTCTTATCCCTCCCTGTCCCTCATGGTATTAGAACTGAACCCTGGACCTTTACACTGAGCTACATCCCCAGCCCTTTTTTATTTTTTAGACAGGGACTTGCTAAATCACTCAGTTGCGCAGGCTGGGCTTGAACTTCTTATCCTCCTGCCTCAGCCCCCACAGAGTGCTGGGATTAAAGGCATGCATCACCATGCCTGGCTTAGTGATGGGCTTTTTGAGAGGAGAGTCCCAAGGAAGCAGAGAACATCACATGCAAAGAAAAAGGGAGCATATGTGTATATGTGTCTCCCTTCTGGTCTGTCTCCCTCTTACAAAGTCACCAGTGATCAATCATATCTAATCTTAATCACCTCCCCAAACCCCACCTACAAACACCACACTCAGATTAAGTTTCTTTGCTCTTTATACCTCACAACAGGCACCAAATTTCAATACATGAACCTTTGGGGGTACATACAAAACACATACAAACCATAGTAGATGTTTCTCCAGGGATCTTCCTGGAGATCTAGTGATCTGGGGAGTGGCTTCAGCCTGGGCCAACCTGGGTTCAAATCTGGGCTCTGCCACTACTCCCTGGGAGGCCTTTTGCACTCAGCCTCAACTATAAATCTGAAAAACTAATATCCATTGTCTTGGTACTGCAGGGAAATGACCAGCACCCTTAATAATGGCAGTCCCCTCACCTACCCAACCCCTTTCCAACTCTCTGGCAAGAAACCAAATCTGAGAACCACCTTTTTTTGGTTTTTTTTTTTCTGGTTTTTTGAAATAGGGTCTTGCTAGGTAGTTCAGGTTGGCCTCAAACTCATGGCAATCCTCCTGCCTCAGCCTTCTGAATGCTGAGATTATAGGCATGCGCCACCACAGCCGGCTATGAGATCCAATCTTTAAGAATGTTCCTCAGACTTCAGAGGAACAGCATTTTACCCCTTTCTTCTGACCCTAATTAAAGTATGTACAAGATGCCTGATCTTATTTTATCTTACTGGATTAGCAACAAAGAGGAGTAACATTTACTTGGGAAGACACTGTGGTTTTTGAGGCTCACATGTCACAATAAAATGCAGGGAATTAGAGTCAGGGAATAAAAGATTGCTACCCTGGGACAGCAATAGAAAAATGTGGCTTCCCCATGACTGGAAGACAGACAGGGGCAGGAAAAGAGCCAACACACTTGATATACTTCATGGAAAACCATAAGGAAAATGGTGACTGAACGATTCTTAGAAAAAAACATTTTAAGACAAGCAAAGAGCCTGGCTGGCCTTTCAGGGGCAGGGGGTTAGTGAGTCTCACCAGCTCCACCAGCAGGCACTTTCCACCTCTGCATTTCCACGGAGACGTGGTACTCAGGAAGGGAGTTAACCAAAGGCAACAGCTTTCATCTGCAGGTCTCAGAGAAGATTTTCATTAGATAGTGGGAACAAACAAGACCGTCTTCCTCCTCAGGTGTGTGGACATATCAAATATACCTGGTGCTGATGAGGGTCAGAGCAAACAGGCACTTGGGGCTCTGCTGGGGAGAGGCCAATTTGGATAGCAATTTGGCAATGTCTATCAAAATCTCAAATGCGCCAATAGTCTCACACAGGCATTTCCCATCTAGGAATCCAAACCACAGAAATATATGAGGGTAAAAGATATGTTGCTACAGAATTGTTTGTAGAGATTTTTAAAAAGCCATGCCCACCAGCAGGACAATAATTATACATAATTTTTTTGAGAATGGCTATATAAATTAGATATCCAATCTAGCCAATGCTGTAAATATGTTACCATGGAAAGATCTCCAAAATATACAATGACAAGTGCAAGTTGTACAATGAAGCCTATGTAGGATCCTATTCATACAAAAGGAACTTCGGGGAGCAAGGATCGCATGAGCATGCCAGGTTGTTAACACCTGGAGAGCTCACTAGGGGTGGGTGCTTGCTTTTTCTACAATAAATACTTCTACACTGTCTAATTTTTAAAAGCAAGAATGGGTGCGTGTATCCATACTCATTCATCGAAGGACAAACAGACAAACTGCTTTGGGATGCCCAGGTGGCACAGAAGGGCAGAGACACTCTGGATAGAGGAAGGCTGGAGTATGAAGTGCTGGAACGCTGGCCCTGATGCAGGAAGGCCCCACAGCCACCCGGGGTACACCTCCTCCTCTGCCAACCCAACAGGAAGGCTGGAAGAGTGTGCACAATTCTCCCAAGGCAGCCTTCCCACTATCACACAGTCTATACTCAATAGACTGCTCCCTGCCCTCTCTCCAGCCTCCATCCCATCCCTTGGTGGATGTCTGAGGCAGGGACTATTTCATATCCTTCTAAATCTACCAGGTTTTGAAACGTAAGACCTCTCGGGACACCTCTCAATGACAAGCTTAAAGGTATCCCTTCCCTCCTCCCATTCCCTTCTCTGTCTGGTCAACTCCTACTCATCCTTCAAAGCCAGATCCAGGCAGTGCCTCTCAAGAAACTTCCTACTCCCACCAGCATGTTGGGTGAATTAAGCACCTCCCAACCTCCCACTGGGCCTCGTCTCTACATCTGCACAGAACTCACCCTGGACATTGAAATGATGCCTTTGTGTGTAAGTCTACCTCTCCTGAGGGAGGTGACAGTGCAAACCCCCCAAGGGAGGTGACAGCGACTCACACATGCCAGCACCAAGAGGGGCAGGCACTTAGGGGCTCTGGAGGGCCTGTCCTGCCACCCTTCCCTCATACTGCAATGTACTTAGGACTTAGGGAGGTGAGCTGCTCCAACAGAAGGGATAACCTCTTAGAGGACACCTAGTCACAAAGGGCCAAGATAATGCCACCAATCCAATTGAGGGCTATAATTTCTGCTGTTACTTAGCCACAAGTGATCCGTCAAATTCCTCCTTTCTCTCATTACCTCTAAGCCTGTAAGGCTAGGTGGCCATGGTTTCTCTCGACAAAGCAATTTTGCATAATAACCATCCAGCACCATCTAGCAAGTATGAGATGCTGCAAAATCCCATGATCCTGATGTTCTGCCCTCCTCCAGATACACATTCTTAGCTTAGATTCTAAGTGGGTGCTTCATAATATACCCCTGAAGGGAAGCCAGCCATCTCCTCCACTCATTAGGATGGCTCCTATAAGAGAGGAAACCATTGTTAGTGAAGGTGTGGAGAAGTTGGAACCTTTGTGTACTGCTGGTGGGAAAGTAAAATGGTATAGCTGCTGTGGAAAACAGTATAGTGTGCCTCCAAAAATTAAAAACAGGATTACCATATGACCCCACAATTTCATTCTGAAAGTAGGGACTCAAACTGATGTTTGTATATCCATGTTCACAACAGTATTATGCATAATATCCCAAAGTTGTGAACCACCCAAGTGTTCATTAGTGAAAGAATGGATACACAAAATGTGGCATATGCTTCAATGGAATATTATATAGCTTTTAAAAGAAAAGATTTTGGCTGGGGATGCAGCTCACTGGTAGTGTTTGCCCTAGCATGTATAAGACCCTGGGTTTGATCCTTAGCACTATGAGAGAAGGAGAAAAAGAGAGATAGAGAGGGAGAGAGAGAGAGAGAGAGAGAAAGAGAGAGATTGACTGACTGATCAATTGATTGATTCTGCACATTCTCCAAGATGGACAAACACTGAAGACATGTCAAATGAAATAAGCCAGTCACCAAAAGATAAATACTGGGCTAGGGATTTAACTCAGTGGTTAGAGTCCTTGCCTAGCAAGCACAAGGCCCTCAGTTCGATCCTCAGCACCAAAAAAAAGAAAAAGATAAATACTGTATGATTCCACTAATATGAGGACATAGTCCACTAGTCCTACTCTAATCTTATCTAGAGTAGTCAGATTCATAGACAGAATGTATAATAGTCGTTATAGGGGTGGGGTGAGAGAATGGAAAGTTATTATTTAATGGGTACACAGTTTCAGTTTAGGACAATGAAATGGTTCTGGAGATAGATGGCTGTGTTGGCTGCAAATGTGTATTAAGTGTGAACTTACTTAATGCTACTGAACTGTATACTTGAAAATGGTTACAATGGTTTTAGGCCATATGTATGTGTATTTTCCAATAAAAACACAAGTTTGCAGAAAAATCATTCTCTGCCCTATAGTGTGAATTAATCAGAAAGGAGTAGCTTGGTTTCATTGATCTTCCAGAAAGATGCTTGAGACAAGCAGGAAGGCCCCCAGGTCACTTTCCTATCCCTAGCCTAGGAGGACAGAGAATCACATCTCCCTAAGGGGGCTCAGCAGGCAGAACCCAAACAAGAACCACCATAGGAATAGAGCCATGAACATCACATGGGTCCTGAGTGGGGAGGAAACCTGTGCTCAGTGCCACGCATACGGATAGGGTATAGCAGCAGTCCACACCTGATCTTGTTGACCTGCCCCTGTCTGATATCGCAGGAAGCCAGGTGGGTAGTGAAGCAAGCAGGCTGTGTCATGGGCCTCACTATACTTTGATCCTGTTGGTTGTGTGATTCTGAAACGTCACAAGAGGGGCAAAAATGCCCAGCTCAGAGAGAGAGAGATAGAGAGAGAGTGTGTGTGTGTATGTATGGTGAGTGCACGAATACATGTGTGCAGAAAATGGAGCCCAAGGAATCCACTGAGCACACCCCCAGCCCTCCAGCTCATTTTTAAGACTAGCTTCCTTACAATTTCCAGAGAGAAAACAGGAAACAAGCAAAACAGACTTGGTTTCAAACATAGAAGCTGTGTGCTGGAGCTTAAAGCATTATAGATAACATCATTACAGAGGAATGTCTGCTTACACTAGGGCACTTCAGTGTTTCTGAGGAGTAAGCATGTTCTCAGGGGTAAGTGTCTGCTCCTACTCTCTGACATATTTTCCGTGGAGAAGACAGGGAGCCTAGAAATCATGGGGATAGTTGGAGCAGGCCATTGCCAACCCCATGTCAGAACCGAAGGCTAATGGCTACATTGTTCTTTTAAAGTTGAGTGAGAGAACAATCCCTAATACAAAACCAGTATCTATCTTCACGATTAACTGCACCCATAATTAACCAGCCCCACTTCCTGCCAAGTTCTGACTCCAACATACTTCCTCCCTGCAACTCCAGCTTTCCTTATGGAGGTCCTGCGCTATCATTATTCATCCTCCATTCAAAATCTTACCATAACCCACCTTTCATTTAAATAAATAGTTATTAAATATGTGTAAATACCAGTGCCATTACAGCTCAGGGGTTTCTGACCCATTGTGTGGCAGTGGAGGACGTAAGCTAGGTCCTGAAGGATATCTGGATCTAAACCATGAGTAAGAGAGAAGGGATGCCCGGCAGGGTCCACAACATATTGTACACAAGAAGGGAGGGAACAGGAATAGCAGAGTGTTGGGGTTGGAGATTTAGCTCAAGTGGTAGAGTGCTTGCCTGCCAAGGGCAAGGCCCTGAGTTCGACTCCCCATTACCAAAAAAAAGGAATAGCAGAGTGCATGCAAAGGTCTGCAAGAGGAGAAACAGAAAAAAAAAAAAGAGAGAAACAGGAAGACTCCCAACTGGTGATGGCCTTGAGCACCAGGCTTCATTTGAAGGTCATTCTCAAGAATTGGGGAGTTCAAGAGGTTTCTAATAGATCATCCAAAGTTTTGAGTTGGCCACAGAGCGCAGAAAGGGAAAGAATGGAGAAAGAAAACCAGCTAGGTGGTACCTGCAAAGGCCCAGGCATGACTAGGGCTGGACTAAACTAGAGGAGGAAATTAAGAGGAGGAAACAAATGCCAGCGACATTAGGGAGAAAAACAACAAACAATCCTCATAAGCTCTGCAGCCAAGAGAGGTCCACTGGACTTCCAGGCGCAGTGAGGCTCCTTGGCGCATCTGTTCAGCCCCTTCCTGACCTCTCTTCCTTTTGCCATTGTTCGCCCCTGGAGCAATCTGCCTTTATGTTCAAAAAAATATTTATGAAATTGAAATGAGTATATTTCATGGGCATCTTGTCAGAAATGTGCTGTTACAAGTGACATTTTCGGGTGTCAGAGTCAGTCTCTCATCTGCTGGTGGATCCAATTTGCCCAGATGACAAGTGAGAAGACTGTGACACCAACAATTATAGAAACAAACTCAACCTAGAATCTGGAAATCAAGCTGTTCTTTCCATCTCTTTCATCACACTCTGCAGACAATATGGTGGCCCACTGGCAGAGGGCCCTCACTTCTCAACCAACATAGTTCAGGGGAACTGGCAGGACCCCCAACTGCATGACCTTTGAAGGTGACATGTGGAGAAAATAGTGTAGAGGTATATGATTCAAGAGGACTAGAGAAAGAAATCAGAAAATCTCTTTAAAGAATCACTGGGATTCAACACAAAATAGCACATACTGTATGAGCCACTTGCCCACCTTCTAGAATAGGCAAAACTAACCAAATCAGTGGTTGCTTCCGCAGGTGTGCTGGAGGGGAGGCTGAACTGGGTAGGGGCTCTAGGTTTGGAAATCAACTTGGACAACCTGTTGTTCAAATGACTAAACAGGTAGAACACGACCTACGTAAAGTCACACCGTAAATCAGCAGCATAGTGGTAACCAATCCCGGACTTCCTAAATGCTAGTCTAAGATTCAGTTCTCTGTTCTAAACTGGTGCCAGAAAAATCAGGCAAAACTGACCAAAGATGATTTTATGAACCAATTTCATTTAAACACCAAACCTGGAGCTAAATAAATATCTCTCCCCCTACCAAGCAAGGAAGATTAACTTTCGAACAACAAAAAAGTATTTACCTTCATGAAGTCGAGTCAAGAATGCCCACCATTAAATGATGGACTTAACTACTGCCTTGCTGAGCCTCCTGCGCATCTGCACATATCCAAATGACTAACAAGAGGCTGTGCACTGAGGAACGAGACACATAGGTGTAGGCAGCATAAAACCGACCCATTGTGGTCTTTGTCCCCAGTTCCTGGCAAGGAGCACCTAAAACCCTTGGACTCTTCCAGAGTGACAAGAGTGTTTTGTATGCTAATGAGATGACTTGTGGGTGGGTGTCCCTAGACAGCTTCAGGATGGGGCTGGTTACCAGAAAGACCAAGGCAGGCTCAAAGGGTTGGAACTACCAGCCACACCCTCACCCCAGCCTACCTCTAGGAGAGAAGAGGGGCTGAGGCTGAGTCACAAACAGCCAACGATACCTGATACCTTCGGTTGTGCCTGTCACAAAACCTCCATAAAAACCCTGACACAACAGAGTTCTGAGAGCCTCTAAGTTGGTGACCACAGGGAGGCACTAGCAGGCTGGCAGGCCCACAGAGGGCGAGAAGCCATGTGCCACTTCCCATATCCTGTTCTATGCATTATGTTCAACTGGCTCTTCCTGATTTTGTACCCTTTATAACGTCAGTGGGACTAAAGTGTTCCCTGAGTTTTAAGAGCCATCCTAAGGAATGGAATGTGGCAGGGCTAATCCGAGGACTCTGTAGGCTGAGGCAAGAGAATTGAAAGTCTGAGCCCAGTCTGGGCAACTTAGAAGATCGGCTCAAAATAATAATTAAAAAAAATTTTTTTAAGGGCTGGGTTTGGAAAGAAGACTAAGAAATGGAAGGAGGAAAGAGGGAAAGGAGGGGAAAGGGGTGTAAAAAGAATTAAGATGTGTTATGTACATGTACCAATTCCCTATAATGATTGTAATCATTATGTACTGTGAACATATATTAATAAAAATAAGTTTTAAAAAAAAGTTCATTTCAACTCAAAAGAGGGGTGGGTGGGTACACATCACAGGAAAGTCTGATTTATAGCCAGTCAAAGTACAGGTGAAAACCAAGAACTTTTTTTTTTTTTTTGAGACAGGTTTTGCTATGTAGCCCAGGTTAGTAGAGAAAATAGTGTAGAGGTATATGATTCAGGAGGACTAGAGGAAGAAAGCAGAAAACCTCTTTAAAGTATCACTGGGATTCAACACAAAATAGCACAATACTGCATGGCCCACTTACTCATACTTCTCAAATAGGCAAAACTAACCAAATCAGTGGTTGCTTCTGCAGGTGTGCTGGAAGGGAGGCTGAACCGATCATCGAGCTCATAGTAATCCTCCTGCCTCAGCCTCCTGAGTGCTGGTATTACAAGTGTATGCCACCGCACCCAGGTGAAAACCAAGAAGTTTCAATTAACGTATATGGGGGCTGTCTTGTAGAAACAAACCTAAACCTGTGGCATCTATACCAATGCTGGGTAGACAGGGTCAGAATTGAATGGAATTGTAGGACACCCAGTTGGTGTCAGGAAAACAAAACAACAAACCCACGTACTTGGTGTGAGAAGTGTTGTGAGTGTGGTGTTAGAAGTGAAACAGCACAGGCCTCTCTTCTCTGGACCTGTTCTCCACCTATAACAAGCCACGGGGTTGGACCAAGGTAGTTAAGGCCCTTCCATTTGGAATCCTGTGATTCACTGAGTTCTGGTTTAAGAATTTCCAAAGCTAACATGAGATTTTCTCTTTCTCTGAAAGCCACTAGCAAATTCAGCTTTCAAACTCCAAGCAACATCATTTCTCAGACCTCATTCTCTCTCAGACCTTATTTTGACTAATGACATGCCAGAACTCTGTGTGATTTCTCCTTTGAGGAGCACCAAAAAATATTCAACAGTGTCCTATTACAGGCCCCTGTCCTTGTCCCCAGCTCTCAAAGCCTTACAGCCCAATTCTCTGAGATGAAAGAATCAGTCTCTCTCCATTATACTCAATTTTAAACCAAAACCCAAAACAGAATTTTTGATGTGCCTCCCAGCCTACAAGACTTGCACTTCATTAATGATTAAAACAGCAGCTGGTAACGTCTTAAAAGCAAGCTGGTCAGTTAGATAACTTATAATCTGTTTAAATTCCTTCTCTTCTTCCATCCAACAATATAACTCTCAAGTAAATCCAAAGAGAAAGTAAAATCCACAGGCCTTCCCTTACTAAGAAGAGCCTCAACAAAGGTGAAAGAACACATCCTTTAAACAAACCTCAAAAAACTTGCTGGGAGGAAGAGAACACTCATACAAAGAGTTCTCCTAACTAGGTGAATAATTCATAATACTAAGGCAGATAAGAATTCAAGACAACTATTACCAGATTTTCAGCCACTAACTTTATTCAGTTATCCAGTCATACACTTCCACAAGTAATTACTGATCTCTTCGGTTTAAGAATTAAGAGCACTGAGTTTGGAGTCCATAGACCTGGGTTCAAATCTCTGCTCTCACAAACCTTGAGAAGCCTGAGCACTACAATGGCAAGGTCAAGTTCAGCCTGGACAATTTAATGACTCAGCAAGACCCTGTCTCAAAATAAAAAACAATTTCTAAAAAGGTCTAGGGATTTATCTGAGTTGGAAGGCCTCTGAGTTCAAACTGAGTACAAAGGGGAAAAAAAAGGCGTAACACTAAAGCAACAGGCACAAAAGAAAAAATAGAGAAATAGGGAAATTGGCACAAAACTAAAAACTTCCATGCATCAAAAGATACAATCACGAGAGTAAAGAAGGAACATACAACCTGGGACAACCTTTGAGCAACAAGGTTCCCAGGGGCTCATCTTCTGCCAGTCCTCAGGCTGCACAGGACATCGGCAGAGCCATTGCATTAATCTTCTAGAGGTAGGATTATGATTGATTTTCTCAACTTTCCCTTATATTCCAATTTTCAAGTAATAGAAAAACAATGATTTAAATACCTTTATGTTTTGAACATAGTCATTTGGTGAAATAAATGCAACCATGAAAGTTTTTTTAAAAATGCTACCTAAAAAATGGGAGAAAATATTTGCAAATCATGTAGCTGACAGTGATTAATATCCAGAATATATAGAGAATTCTTAAAATGAGCAACAAAAAACAAACAACCCTATTAAAAACCAGGCAAAGATTTGAGCAGACACTTCTCCAAAGAAGAAAGATAAATGGTCAATGAGCACATGAAAAGATGATCCATAGCACCAATCATTAGGGGAAGTCAAACCTATGCCACAATGAGATACTACTTCATAGCCATTAGGATGAGCACTATAATGAAAAAAAGTGAAAATCAGCATTTGTGAAGATGTGGAGAAACTGGAGCCTTTGTGCACTGATGGTGGGAATATCAAATGGTGTCCCAGCTATGAAAAACAGTATGGTGGGTCATTAAAACATTAAAAATAGAATTACCATATAATCTAGCAATTCCACTTCTAGGTATATACCCAAAAGAATTGAACAGATATTTATTCACCCATATTTTTAGAAGTTTATTCACCCATATATGAAGCAGCATTATTAGTATCCAAAAAGTGGAAGCAACAAAAATGTTCATTATTGGATGAATGGATAAACAAAATAGCATGTGCATACAATGGAATATTAGACTGCCTTAAAAAGGAAAGGACTATGGGAGCTGGAGGTCTAGCTCAGTGGTAAAGAGTATGCTGAGTAATAGCATGGCTCTAGGTTTAATCCCCAGTACCAAGGGGAGTGAGAGAGAGACAGAGAGAGAGACAGAGAGACAGACAGACAGAGACAGAAAGAGAGAAGGAAGAAGGGGGGAGAAAAGAAAAAGAAAAGAGGTTAATCTTGACATGCTTCAACATGGATGAACCTTCAAGACATTACGCTGAGTGAAATAATTCAGATACAAAAGGACAAACACTGTATGATTCTTTGTGCACAAGATTCCTAGAGTAGTTAAATTCCGGGTTGGGAATTTAGCTCAGTGGTACAGCACTTGCCTAGCAAGCACAAGGCCCTGAGTTCGATTCCCAGCACAAAAAAAAAAAAAAAAGTAGTTAAATTCACAGTGACGGAAAGTAGAATGGTGGTTGCCAGGGGTAAGGCGGGTAAAGAGATGTTATTTCACTTTGGCACAATTAAAATACCTCTGGGGAACCATGGTGATGGCTGCACAACAATGTGAATGTACTCAATGCCAATGAGCTGTACACTTAGAAATGGTTAAAATGGTAAATTTTGTTATATATATTTTACCCACATTTTTTAAAAGGAGGACAAATAGAAGCAGGTACCGCTGCAGAACATACAATCTAAATGATTTACAGGAATAATACTACATCTTGCTTTTTCATTCTCATTTGATTCTCTTCACAACTTTGTGAGATGTGATAGGGCTTGTACTTCCCTTGCTACCACTACCACCACTATTTACAGATTAGGAAAATGAAGATTAGTTCAGGTGCCAAACTCACAGAAAAGCAATCACCTAAAGAGGCAAAGTTGAGGACTGGCTCCAATCCAACCAAAAAGTGTTAAATTGCAGAAAAGAACAGAAACAGGGTAATGGCAGTCCACATTCCTCTAGAATTCATGGAGGGAACTCTACTGTCTTTATGGAAGTCCCATTTAGGATCAGTTAAGGCCCTTCTTGTCCAAATAGAAAGACCACGCTTGCTGTCTAAAAGGCATTATCAACAAATGCACTGGAATTAGATTTCTGGGGTACATAAGATCACAGAGTCTGTACGAGCTACAGAACCTTGGGCAAGTTTTTATACACCTAAGCGTCCATTTCTTCATCTGTAAAATGGAGATAACAGTACTGTTTCCAGAGAAATCAAATGAGATAATGTGTGTACTTCACTGGTTAAGGTACCTGGTACATGGTAGAGTCCAGAAAATCATGCTAAGAATTTTAGCTTCGAAAGATGCTAAACAATAAAACTGACAGCAAGCAATCTATGGAATAAAAAAACTATGCAGAGTTTAGTTTTGACTCTACCATATTCTTTTTTTTTTTCTTTTTGGTGCTGGGGATCGAACTCAGGGCCTTGTGCTTTCGAGGTAAGCACTCTACTGAGCTAAATCCCCAGCCCAACTCTACCATATTCTATAAGGGTCACTAAGAAGCAAAGTATACATCCTGCCCTAGAGGAGTCTCCAGTTTTATTCAGAAGACAATCAACAAATGAGGAGATAAATAAGAACAGAAAACAGAACCAGGCAGCAGGAATTGGTAGGCTTCAATATAATAGGGGACTGTAGGATGCTGTGTTAGGTTCTTTACACATATTGTATCTCATTTACTCTCCACAAAACCCTAGAGGGCAAGAATATCGTTCTCTGCTTTATAGGTAAGGGAAAAGCCAAATGAATAACAAAGACTGTGAGTCCTAAGAAGAGTGTCATCCCCATAACAGGGTAGATGAGGAAGGCTGCCTGATGGACAGCAGGCTTGATGATGGGATGGAGAAAGTCAGAGCGATTCTTCTCAGTCAGCACTGGAAGGAGCACTAAAATAGGTACTAACTCTAAGGTTGTTTTTATTTTTATTTTTTGGTTTTTTTAAGGTAACAGGAATCAAACCCAGGCCTCACCTTGCACATTCTAGGTAAGCACTCTACTGCTAAACTACACCCCAAATCCCCAAAACTGGTTTTTATAAGGCCTCTCTTCTAACCACAACCTGCTGAACCAGCAGGAAAAAACATCATATTATTTGTATCTTTTTCAGTCTGCTAGGCTAGCCCCGAAATTCTGAGTGATTTATCTGCCAAGTCAAGAGAAACATCCCTTACCTGGTTCCTCTCTAGGCACTGTATTTATATACTCCTTTCCGAACCTAATAGCCCAAGTCAAAATTAAGTAAATAAATTAATTAATATAACAGATTATACAGAAGTGTGTTAATAGTGGTTACACAATATTACATCTCCAAAACATGAGACAAAAGAGAGTAAAATACCAAGTATTCCATTAGTTAAAGGAAGAAATCTCAATAAATTTGTAGGAAACTTCATGATAGAGATTTCCTTTGCATTTGCACATCTTTCATATTTTCTATGTGGTTATACATTGATTTTTATTTTGTTGTTTTTGTTTTTTTGAAACAGGGTCTCACAGTAGAGTCTAGGCTGGCCTTGAACTCGCTATGTACTCTAGGCTGGTCTCAGACTTGTAATCCTTCTGCTTTAGCCCCCCCAATTCTTTGATTTTACAGCCTTCCCTCAAAGTAGTGGTACCCCTTCAGAAAAGCCCTGTGAGTCTCAGATCCTGTTGTTGGATTTGTCTGTTTGTTTTTTAGACAGAGTCTCACTATGTAGTCCAGGCTGGCCATGAACTCACAGCAGTCCTCCTGCCTCAGCCTCCCTAGTGCTGGGATTACAGGCCTGCACCACATGCCTGGCCCATGACCTGCATCTTTCTGTCTCTGCTGGAAGCTCATAGGAAATGTCTTTACCCCTGACTTTGGAATTAGCACTGTCCGATGCTGAGTTCCTGGCAGGACATCCCCCTTCCCATTCTACACAAATGGGGACTTTAATGGTTAAGAGAGAGTGCTCTGGTAACTGCATTATCCCTGCCTCTGGAATGATATCCATGCCACTCCCATCCCCAGAAATCTTGCAGAGCTCGCCAGTGCCATCAAGAGTGCAAGCTACTTGGTCAGCCTGTACAGAAAGCAGACCCTCTATTCTCAGGCCTTTTCCTACTTTTCCTACCTCACCTTCCACCAGATAAATGAAGCCAAGCCTATCACCCCACCTACCCATCAACATCCAGTATTTGTTCAAATTGTCATCTCTTTCAAGAGAGCCCTCCAAGCCTACTTTACCATTTCCATATGCACTAAATCCTCCCTATGCATCAAAGCCCTGCTCAGCAGCTCCCTGGCCCTGCCTCAAAGTCTTCCTGAGTTCCTCCTTTCCCTGAGTAACATTCTTCCTCATCTCTCTCCTGCTGTGGGCAGTACAGCCTAACAGGACACAAACTCTGGTGTGACCCTAGGTAGGTTCCATACCTTCTCACTGACTCTTTATCCTCACTGACAAAACAAAAATAATAACAGGACCTTCTTACTGGCACCATTTTTGTTTGCTTATTTGTTTCGGTACTGGGGATTGAACCCGGAGCCTCCACACTGAGCTACATTCCCAGCCCTTTTTTATTTTGAGACAGGATCTCACTAAATTGCTAAACTGTCCAGGCTGGGCTTGAGCTTGCAATCCCCTTGCCTCAGCTTCCCAGAGTACTGAGATTACAGGTATGTGCCATCATGTCTGGCCAAACCATTGTTGCGAGGATTAAATGATTACAAAATGTATAAACTGCCCACTTCAGTCCCTGACACACAGTAATCTAATATTGAACTTAAAATAGTCATACTTATAGTCTGCCCATAAGAAAATCCACATTTAATATTTGAAGAAAGAAAGACATTTAGTTGGGCATGGTGGTGAACACCCGTAATCCCAGCTGGCTGGGAGGGTGAGGCAGGAAGATTGAAAATTCAAGCCCAGCCTAGGTAATTTAGCCACTCAGTGAGATACTGTCAGAAAAAAAAATTTTTAAAGGGGTGGGGATGTAACTCACTGCTCCCTGGTTCAATCCCCAGTACCAGAGAGAGATTGATTTTGATTGATTTAAAGAGCAGAACTATAGACCTACAGCAATGGTTGGATCAGCAGCAGCAACATCACTGAGCAACTTGTTAAAGATGTGGAGATCTGGGCAGAGGTGAGGCTCAGAGGTGAGTGTGTCCCTGGCATACACAAGGCCCAGGCTCCACCCTTAGCATCATAAAAAAATGTGGACCCATAGGCCCCACCCCAGACTTACCTAATCAGAAACTCTAAGAGTGGGGCCCAGCAGTCCTTTTTAACAAGCCCTCTAGGTGACTCCAAAGAAGCTGAATCAGGAGATCTGAGGGCAAGAAGTAATAAACACAGAAGTGCCAAGTGAGCACTGCATCAGGAGTGGATTCTAGGCTTAACTCTGGCAGAGACCATGCACAATCTCTTAGCTTCTGAACTTAGATTTCTTTAAATGGTTGTTATGGTTTGTGTCTAGATGTCCCTCCAAAGCCTCATGTGGTAAGAGATAGCTGGATCTAGAGTGTGTGATTACTAAATTGATCCATTGATCGGTTTGGCATCGTTCTGCTGGGATCAAGGATGTGAGACTGAGATTGGGGGTGGGAGTGCGGGCCGCCCTGGAGACAGGTAGCCTAGATAAAAGATACAGGAAGAGGCTAATTAGCTGCTTGTTTGCATTGCTTATTTGCATACATTCCTTGCATTTCCTCACTTTACTTTGCTGCTGGTCGGCTGCCGGTCTGCCATGCTGCCCAGCCCTGCCTCTGCCATGCCACCCTGCCTCGGACCCAGCGGACTATAGACTGAAACCTCTGCAGACTGTGAGCTAATAAACCTTTCTTCCCCTAACTTTGGGTGTCGGGTATTCTGTCCCAACAACGAGAGAAAAGTAACTAAAACAATGGTACAGGGATGATAACATCCAAATATTGTAGGGATTAAGTGAGATTCTGCTTACAGAGTCTACACATAGTAGATGCTTCATAGTTACAAGATGCTCCCACTTTGCTTCCTGCATCTCACAAGTTTATAAAGACTAAATAAAATTATTTAAGTCAAAGGGCTTTGCAAATTGCCAGCTGCCGTTGCAATCAGAGGGATGACTAATTATTCTTGGTACAAATGGCCATGCTAAAAGTTCAATATCGAGCATTCTCAGGGTATTATGAAGTAGTTTAGTCCAACACTACTCACTTACAAACATAAACTTTGCAACATATTACTGCTTCTTATGTTTATTAAAGCAGAACTATGAAGAGCTTACCACCCCCAATATGGGCAGCATTACTTACTGATCTCTGAATCTAAGTGAATCTCAGTTTTTCTCTTGGAAAAGGAATATCTGAAAACATTTCCCAACAGAAGGAAAATTGCTGGTATCCTCAGAGCACCCTGGACTTGACTTGGGGAACTCTGATGTAGGATGCCTAGCTCTATGCAGTGGTGAAAGGGGGAAATTAGGTAGCAACAGTTTGAAACATTTCAGAAGGGAGAAATCAAGAAATAGAAGTTAATATTTTTATTCTTCCACACTTTTTAACTTCTTACGCCACTTCTGTTTGCTCACTCTCTGAGCCATGTATTCTATTCAGAAACCACCTTTCAGATGCAGTCAGGACTAATACAAGCAATGAGCAAAGGGCTGGGGATGTGGCTTGGGGTCTAGCATGCACAAGGCCTTGGATTCAGTCATCAGCACTGGAGTAAAAGAAATGCCGAAATAATTATGTCAACTGTGGTCTTGACTAAGTGTTCAACTAAACAGCACCAGGTTAGACTATCCATATGAAGCAGACATGAGACAGAGTAATTATAAACACTCCACCAACTACTCCAACCCAGGGCACTGCTGTGACTCTGGTACTTCTCCTGAAGGCTTCCTAAGAGCAGCTTTTTAATATTTATACCTTCAGAGACTGGGAGAGGCCTAGGACTCAAAGGGCACAAATAAATGCCTACTGAACTGTATCATCTGACTTATTTAGGTACAAACCCCACACACCTGATGAGAGGTATTATTTTATGGATGGAGAAAATTAGGTCCACAGAGACTAAAAGTTGAAGCCAGTTAAAGAATGTCTTTTTGGAGTTGGGGATTTAGCTCAGTGGTAGAGTGCTTAACTAGCAGACACAAGGCCCTGAGTTTGATCCTCAGCACCCTCTTCCCCCCAAAACAGTGTCTTTTTTGATGCCACCTACCCACAGCAAGGGCTTTATTCTGTCTCTTAAACGCCACTTGTGACTACTCCCTACAGCCACCTCTGCTCCCCTGAGACCGTGATTATATGTGGCCATGCCCGCTTCCTACTGCCCACCTCATTTAGCTGGCCACAGGCCCAGGGGATCCTTTCATCAGCCTACAGAGTTCCTACCCATCCTTCATTAACAGCTCTCAGACTCAAAGGAGCCAGTCCCCATCATCCTAGTCTCTTCTAAATTCTTTTGAACCCCTCTAGCACTTACAATTTGTGCTACTCATCATTGTTTCAAGGATCTCTATTTTCTCCGCTGAAATCATAAATCCTTTGGAGACAGAGATATACATGCATGACATCCCAGCTCACTTTTTTACCAGCTGAGCCTATTCTCTCCTCTGAGCCTCAGTTTCTTCATCTCTAAAGTGGGAAGGACAATAAAACTTACAGAACAGTTATAAGGAACAAATGATGGCTGCAGAATTGCTTTGTGCAAGTTATAGCTGCTGCTTTTAATCATTAACTTTTTTTTTTTTTTTTGGAGACAGGGTCTCACTGTGTATTCCAGGATGGCCTTGAAATCACTACTTAGACCAGGCTGGCCTCAAACTTGCAGCGATCCTTCTGTTTCAGCCTCCTGAGTGTTGGGATTACAGGCATGTGCCACCAGGCCCAGTTCTAATCATTAGTTTTGCTGTTATTTTATTTCTGTATTCCCCCTCATTCTATCCATTCCCTGACATATACTTTGAAAAATACTAACAATATCAAATGTCATGAAAATCACTTTTATACTTGGTCACACAGTATAGAATATACATTAGAAATTCATCCTGTCCACCAGCCATTTACATGAACCAAAGCAAATCTTGGTTTGCCTAAAGACTTGCCTATCAGCTACATGGCAACAGGAATTCTTCATTATTTTCATGGTCAAGTGTCTTTTATAAGTGATGGTGAACACTGGAAGAGTATTTTCCTTCAGAGGTCACTCACTGACCAGTTGTATCATACCCTGACAGAAAATTCAACCCTAACACGATTATTCTGTTGTTAACAGAGACAACTACAACTTACTGAGTCTATGATCTAGATATGATGTTAAATGGCTAAATGTTTTAGATAGTACTCATTTAAACCACATTACTCCACAAATATATAAAGCAATCTTTCTCTCTTCCCTCCTCCCTCCAGAAATACAAACTAAGGTTTCAAAGGGTTACACAATTTCTGGGATCTGGGCTCACACAGCCAAGAAATGGGCAGAGTCGAAATTCAACCCTGAAAAAAAAATTCAACCCTGTTTTTTCTAACAAAAGTACCATGCTCTTTCTACTTGCTATATATCCCTAAGTCCCTTATATTTTGAAATCTCCCTTGGCCTAGGAATGCAGTTCAGTGATACGAGTGCTTGCCTAGCATGCATGAGGTTCCTGGTTCACAATCTCTAACACTGTAAAAAAAATCTTTTTTAACTTCTACCCTTCATCTACATTCTACTCTTCATATCCACTGTGAGATTTTAAAGGTGTAGAGCTTCCTATAACAGAGGGGCAGAATTGAAAAAAAAAATCCCCCAAATTTTATTGGCTCCTCCCATTAACTGGCTGGAATTCAACACTCAACTGAGAAATGAGTGTTGGTAATAAGGTTGCAGTGAAAGCACTCCAGGTAAGAACAAAAAGAAATGAGAAAGAAGGAGACAGACTCTTTCAGAGAGACACTTGAGTGGACAGCAGGGAAGTAAATGTTGTAAAGGTGGGAAAAGATTCTTTCAGGGTCCAATGTTTACAATCTCTTTAAAAAGACACTATACCAGAAAGGAAAGAGATTTCTAAATGCCAGTTAGCCAACAGAAGAAGCCTCAGCAACTTTACAGTTTCCACTAAAGGCTGAAAACTAAGCTGGAAATTCATAAGCAAAAACCAGTCAGGCACATAAGGACAATATAGGTCCCTGTTCATAAAAGACATTTTACCAGTCCTTCAACCAACCAGGAGGAGCCCAGTTTTAAAAGAAACTAATCAGCATTCTTGACTGATCACTTGGCATAAGCTCCTGAACTGGGAGAAAAGAAAAGTTGCATTATTACTATTATTATTATTATTATTATTATTTGTAATGCTGGGGATTGAACCCAGGGCCTGGTGCATGCTAAGCACATGCTCTACCACTGAATTATATCCCCAATGAGTCACCTCTTTAGTAAGGAAATGCCATACGGTGGCCACTTTGGTGTTCCTTCTCCTTTGCTTTGGACTCTTCTCATCCAGAATGCTGCTCGTCTCTGGTGCCCTTTTCTGGGTACCCAGAGTCCCCTTATAGGGCTGACAGGTACTACAGGGTACCTACCACACTCTGAATACTGCTAGCAAGAGTCCAGCTTTGGCAAATTTAATATAGCAGGAGTAACAACAGTCAATGTGCAGAGACTACCACAAGGAATATTAAAACTATGAAACTTGAAAAGGCCTACCACACCTCACCTTCAAACACCTCTTGTGACAAACAGAAGAACTTCAAACCAGAAAGGGACACAAGGTCCTGGGGGAGAGTCACTGGTAAAGCCACTACTGGTGTCCAGGTTTCCTGAATCCCAGTGGTGAGTTCTTATCATTGAATAACACAGTCTCCCTTCTTTCCTGGGAGGCTCTGCTGGCATGCCACCCCCCTGCCAAGATAATCACCCTCCCAGAACCCCTCCCCCATCCCAGTCCCTCCTACAGCATAGCTGAGTTGCAACTCAAATTAGCAAGTATTGGAGCAGGGGGTATTTTCTGGGAGGGTGCCCAGTCTGAAAGCTGCTGGTACCAAAGAGGAGGGAGAACGACGGAAGAAGGTGACATCCCACAGGGTCTGGAAGAATTAGGTCTGGATGGCAGTGACAGAAGACTTGCGGGCTGGATAAGGATGCACGCAGTGGCATCTCTCAATAGGCCAGGGCTTAGCAGGCCAGAAGTTGGCTCCACCTTTAGGAAAGAAAGGAAACACTAGGCCCTGATGGATAGGGGGGCCGCAAGAGTCTCTAGGTCCAAGTTGGGCCTCAGGAGCGCCTCTTCGCAGGGCTGGCACCAGTACCCGTGAGGTGGCACAGAGACCCCACAAGGACGCCCGATCCACCTATGAGGTGGCACTGGCTCCTGGAAGAGGCCCAGTTCGCAAGCAAGGTGGCTCCGGCGCCAAGTAGGGCTCGACTACGAGGATGCCCGCTCCGACTGTGAGGTGGCACAGGCAACGGGCAAAGGCCTGCCGTCCTCACCAGGCCGGTCACCCGCCGCTGTCTCCCACCCGTCCGTCCACCCCACGAGCGGCCTTACCGAGACACTGCCCCACAGGCGTGCTAAAAGGGTTCCCCAGGAGGAACTCCATCTTGGGCGGACCACACGGCAGCAGCCCGAACGCCCTATCTGCGCCGCGGTCTCAGCTGTAATCCGCCGCTCCCGACCTGACTGACACTTGCCCCCGCCCCACCCTCAGGAACGCCGGGCAAACGGTCCCTGACCCCGCCCCCTAGTCGCGTCTCTATTGGACAACGCCAACACAGCTCGTCTCTGACTGGCCTTTATACCGCTCTCATAGAAGCCCCACCCACCTCGCGACGTCCGATTGGGCGTACGAGCGAGCTAGGTCACCGGAGTCCCCGTCAGGCGTAGCGGCACCTCCCCTGGCCCGCCTCAGAAGGGAGGCTGTGCACTTTGATTCATTGGGATGTTGGTCAGTCTAGAGACACCTTATTATTATTGGACAAAAGATGAGTCAATCGGTCAAACAGGAGCGGAAAGAAGGCGTATCTAGGAAGTTGCCGGCCCATAGAAAGTGCTGATTGGAGAAACGTTTGTTTTCTACTCGGCTGGTTGGTGTTTGGAGTATTTCCCCACCCTGAGGTTTGGTCACGTGGCCCGTCAACTTTCACCCAGGATGTCTATCTCCAGACTTCCCCTTAGCAACCAAGTGGTGGCACTTGGTTCCTCAGCAACAGAGAGACGTATTTGCTGCGAAGAATCAGCCCTGTTACCAGTACTTTAGGTGAGACCCAGGAGTTGAGGCTCCACGAAGACTCGAAGGGACAGAGCGCACTCATTTCTTTCCAGTGACCCTTTTCTCTGAGGATTTCGGCCCGGCCCTCCTTGTACGTAAAACGAGAGCTACTTTGCAGTCGTACTGAGACAACCAAGACATTTTAGTCTTGGACTTTTCCGGTGTTTGTAGGAGAAAACCTCTGAAAGAGGGCATTTCTTTAGGGAGTGAGGGCCGAAAGGATTTTTAGAGAGTTCTATCCCCACAGCCTCCTGACTGAACCGTTTCATAGATAGACACCCCGTCCACTGAAAACTCCTTTCAGAATTTAGCCCTCATCTCTAACTTCTTAACTCTCATTAAATTATCTCACTTGGTTTTGTAAAAAGTGATTTGCATGAGAATATGAATACTCGGGTTCAGTGTCTGTTTCTGTCAGCTACTCCTTGTATGAGTTTGGACAAGTTCCTTCTCAACCCCAAGGTTTTAGTTTCCCTATCTGGGAAAGAAGAGCATTAGGAATCCCTTCTTTAATGGCTTTGTACTAGTGACTTTCCTGTCTCTGAGACAAAATACCTGGCACCCCCAATTTAAAGAAGGAGAAGGTTATTTTGGATTACAGTTTCAGAGGATTCGGCCCATGGGTGGCCGGCCCCAAGGCAAAAAAGACCTTGTAAAAGGCTGAGGAGGAAAGCTGCTCTATCCCTGATGGTGAAAAGGCAGAAGGGAGGGGCTGGGGACAAGAATAAGGGATAGGTCAAGCCCCAAGTGACCTGCCGCCTTTGACCAGACCTCACCTCTTAACAGCACACTCAGCTAAGGATGTAGCGCCCCCATGATCCAATCACCTTCCAGACATGTGAGACTTTGGGGGGACATTTTGAATCTAAACAATAACCAGCTTCCAGAGCTAATGTGTAATTAAATAATTCATGGGCACTTGAGGGCACAATACACACACAGTAAGTGGTTAGTCTTTCTTCTCTTTAATTTATGGCCGGTAGGGTCTCTATTTTTCAGATTCAATTAACCCAGGTGGTTGTTTCCCAGGGAAATACGGATCTGTTCGCGGTGAGGAGGCTACTCGATTGATAGGTGTGTAAAATTCTCTGCTGCTTCCCCCCCTCCTGCCGTCAGTCTTCACCAACAATGCTGTCATCAGGCAAGTCAATGGGGACCTAGTTAGGAGGGTACATTTCCAATAAGTCCCCACAGGGGAAGACTATTTAGGCCTTGTCCCTGACCCAGAGCAGTGTGAGAAGTATTATGAGCTGTGACAATGGTTGTTCCTAGTATCCTGGCTGGAATCATGATTAGGAAAATAGGTTCTGCCATATACTAAGTGTGTAAACTTGGATGTGTTAGCCTTTTTAACTAGCTTCTGTTTTCTTCTCTGGAAATTGGGATGATTAATCCTATATATAAATTAAGTTCCTAGAGATATCTCAAATCCATATTTTAGCTCTATCCCTTGTCATCTCTGGCCTCAACCTCTTGTAATTCTCAGTACTACAGCTAGAATGAGCTTTTGAAAGTTGAAATCTGATCGTGTCACTGCCCTTATCAAACCCTGTACGTTTCCCAGGGATCCTAGGATAATAATACAAGTCCTGCAGCTCCAAGCTTTCATCACTTAGGCCAAAGTGAAGCATGCCCTCCCACCTCAGGGTCCTCATCATGCAGTTTCCTCTCCTTTCCTTTTTATACCTGAGATCTCAGCCCTGTCTTCTCTGGCCAGATCAGGTACTTTAATGTATGCTTTCATAGATCCCTTCACCTAGAAACTTGTCCTGGTTTGTAACTAGATATATGTATGATTGTTTGTTTCATGTCTGAAACAGAAATAAGGATACCTGTCTGTTATCCGTGGTGTATAGCATTCAGTACATATGTGTGAACTAACTATGTGATCCTACAAAAATATAAGAGAAAATTATCAAACTTTTATAGCTGGGAAAGCAAAAGTTTAGACAGGTGGGATGAGTTGCCAAAAGGCACACAATCAGAATCAAAATCCTGCCCTGGTATACTTAGTAGATTGTGTGTGTCTAACAAAAATTCCACATTGCATAGCATTTTCCTGACTTGACTAAATGCAAACTTGACCTTTCACAGGTACCAGGCCTTCATGAAGTGGGAGGGATGAAAAGTCAAAGTTTTGAAATCAGAATTAAGAGTAATTTCCTAAAGTATAGTACCTTTAAAAAAAAATAGAAAAGCCCAAAATGCTTTGCAGATAATATTGCCAAATAAAACGTATTAACATTTCCCCAGAGGTAAGTTGGTAGTGACTTATGAGAAACCTTATAGAAAATCATTTTAGAAGAGGAGGAAGCTGGTGAGGGCTGGAATTGTCTTGGGGGGTTGAATCAGTCAACCTAAGGAGATAGAGCTATTGTGGAGGTGGGGGGCAGGAAGGGACAGGGATGGAAGGCCCATATGGAGAGGGGATGGGGTGGCAGGGAGATATAGCCATCTAGGGGCAGAAAGAAGGGTACACAAGAGTTAAAAGCATTGGGACATTTAATCAGGGACTACTGAGGAATGGAGTATGTGTGTTTATAGAAGCTGCATCCAAGTGGATAGAAGAGGGGAAGGAAGGAAGGAGGGTTGCCTAGAGGGACGTCTCTAAGGCCAGATGACCAACTGTCCAGCCCAGCCTGTGTTTATGGTGTACACCATCAGCCCAACACCAGGATTCTCTGGCAGTGCTCAGTAGAATGAAAGGTAGAGGGCAGGATTTGCCTGGCATCAGGTGGGAAGGACAAGAGGTTCACAGAGACCTGAATGCTGGGCAGGCATGTGGGCAAAGATGAGAAATGAGACCAGAAGGAAGGCGAGAAGCAAGTGGAATCAGAATGGAGGACTGAACCTCCAGAGGCCTCAAGAGGCAGTCTTGTAGACTGAGAATATGGCATCTTATAGGTTGCGGTTGTCTGGATGTTCTCATCAGTAGGGTGGTGATGATGAGAATGAGGCTGGAATGCCCAACTTCCCGGGGCTGTGGCCCTGTCCAGTCAGGAGTAGCAGTCCAAGGTCAGCCTTACAGTGTGACTGACAGAATCTACAGATTACCTCCTTTGCCTGCAGTGTCTCAGCAAGATCCCTTTGAACCTTTAGTGATGGAAACCTGCCAGAATTAGCTTAAACAGGAACTAATGTGAGAAATCAGAAAACACTCACAGAAGGGGACACAGAAACTTGGATGAGGCTTAAATTTAGGGGCCTTAGGAACTGCAAAGCCAGAAGAAAAAAAAAAAAAAGGCAGCCTCTGTCTCCTCTTGCCTGCCTTTTTCTTTTCTGGATCTTCCACGTTCCCATCTCTGCTTTTCTCTATATATCTCCGGCATCCCTATCTTGCTCTTTCTGCTTAACCACAGGGCTGGCCAGCTCATGGGTCCCTATTTCCTCCCCAGTCAAGCCATCAGCTCTGATGGGCTTTCTCATTCCATGGCCCCAAGTTCCTACTGCTCAGAGGGACAGCATGAATGGCCAGCTTGAGTCAGTCCCCACCCCACACACTGGGGGCTGCTTGTTGGGGAGCAGTATGCATATGACTGCATGCAGGGGTGAGGCACCCTCAGAAGGGGGCTGCGGACTGGCACACCTGGCTGGGGCTGCCAAGGGCACGATCACTTGTTGGTGACCTTCATGATGTACATGAAGATGGGAACACAGAGTCCTGACACAGGACCACAAACTCCAGGAGTGCTGAAACTCACAGGGGAGCCAGCATGGACACCAGTACCGTGGTCCCAGGTGGGGCCCCTGCTACAGTTGTGGGGTCAAGCAATGACCTATGGAAGGGCCCCAGTGGTTGCTGAGAAGCCCCAGACGAGCCTTGATGCAAATGTATTAACCCCAAGATTCTGCGGGCTGAGGGTGAGGAGTGAGCAGCCCTCAGGGTGTCCATGACCCCCACTGTGGTCCACAATCCTTAAGAAGAGACATCAGCCAGACTTTGTCCTCAAATTGAGGACAAGGTGGCTATAAGAGAGGAACATGGTTTTTTTAGGGAAGATGAACCGGATATATGACTCAGTAGAGCCAAGAGTGATGGACGACGACATGCTCAAACTGGCTGTGGGGGAGCAGAGTCCCCAGGAGGAGGCTGGGCAGCTGGCCAAGCAGGAAGGCATCCTCTTCAAAGATGTCCTGTCTTTGCAGCTGGACTTCCAGAGTGCGTATCCTGGGTATTGGCAGTGGTCTGAGGTGGGATGAGGGCAATGGCTGGGCACCCTGGCTCCCCCCTCCCCACTGCTTCAAGTCCCAGAATTGTGCACAAAGTCTGTGGTCAAGGGACTTCCACCAGCATGAGTGCCCTTGGGCTCTAAGGTATAAGAACAGCTGGGTGTTTTTAAGGTTTCACACTTAGGGTCATTGTCATTTATCTTTAACACTTCTGATTCTGAATGAGAACAGAAAAAAGAGTTGTCTCTCTCCAAACCTAAATGAACCCTCACAAGACCATGCTGTTTCCTTCATGTAATTCCACACTACTGTCCTTGAAGCAGGGATCTCTGGCAAGCGTAGGACATAGGAAGCCCCACATAGCCAATACTGGAATAGCATGGGGGGATAGAGGAGCCAGTACTCTGGGAGCAGCTTTGGGAAAGGGGTAACCAAAAAGGGGCTGGAAACAGGAGGTGCACAGGGCCCTAAGCCAGGAGGCACTCAGGAGTGGCAGGACAGCCCAGTAGGACCAGATAGAGCCTTACTTCCTCGGTGTCCTCAGCTACCACTTTTCCCTGAAAATAAGACCTAGCCAGAAAATAAGCACTGGTCATTACCATGATGATAGCCAGTGTCATGCAGAAGATTATACCTCACTATTCTCTTGGTTGGTGGCTACTCTGTAATGGCAAGTAAGGAAAGGTGATTGGGGCTGGCATTTTTGATCTCTAGTTTTCAAGGCTGATTGTTTTCTTGTTAGGTCTTATTTTCAGGGAAACAGCTATTAAAGGAGATGCCTGTAGTCTCTGCCTCAAGCACTGGTTAGGAGGATAAGTGACAACATGTGCATATTAACTGGCTCATGTTGTGAGGCCAGCAAGCCATGGAGGGAGAAAGGTTCCTGATAATCTCTGTATACTGTGCAGGTGAGGCCATGCAGAGTGACCCAGTGGGACTCACATTTCTTGGGCCCTCTGCTGCCTAGGCATCCAGCCAAAAAGGAGTTATTGAGACCTGCCTCAGTTGGGCTCTGTGCCAGACCCTGGGGACACAGCAGTTGGCAAGAGGAGCCTAGCCCAGGCCAGCCTCCTGTAGGCCATAGGCCTCCTAGAACATGGCCTCCGGGGGTGATCTCCCAGAGCAGGCAGGGCCCTGAGCTGCAGACCTCAGCCCGTAGAGAAGGAAGGAAGCATCCAGCTGCCACAGGACAGAACCTAAACGCTTGAGTGTTTTCGTTTGCTTCTGGCTCCTCCACCTGACGTTCATTTAGCCATTACTGGGTTATTACATGCTAGGATTCAGCTGTGAGCCCAAAAGACCAAGGACCTTGTCTTCTTGGAGTTGACGTTCGGAGGTGGGGAGGCAGGGGGGGCAAACAAAGAAGGAAAATATATTGTATGTTAAAGGAAGTATGTGAGGGTTTGGGGATTTAGCTCAGAGGTAGAGCACTTATCTAGCAAGTGTGAGGCCCTGAGTTTGATCCCCAGCACTCTTCCCCAAAATTAAAATAAAATAAAGGTAATATGTGCTATAGGGGAAAATGAAGCAAAGAAAGGGGAAACTAGGGTGGGATGCAGTGTTTTCTAGGGTGGCCAGAGCCCTCACCAAGAAGGTGACAATCGAGCAAAGACTTGGAGGAAGTAAGGGAGGGTTCCACATGGGGATTCACTGGGGAAAGTATGAAGCAGCATTAGTAACCAGTGCAGAGGTCCTGAGGCAGGCCAGAGCTAACCTGAGAAGACCTGCTGTGAAGGCCACTGTGGAGACAGGTCAGAGAAATCTTGTGGTCAGCTGGTGTCTACCTCAGGGCCTGTTCTTGGCTTTGACAGTGGGTGAGGTAGGAGCTTAGGAGGGTCCTGAGCAGAAGCAGGTCATGATGGGGCTTGTGTTCTCATAGGACACCACTGGCAATAGGGCCAGTGAGAGGGGTGCAGCTGTGGTCCAGGGAATGACAACATTGGCTGGGCTAAGAAGCTGGCCAAAGGCAGATTTGGTGTCAGTGTTAAGGATTAAATTGGCTTTTTCATCAGTCCTGCTGTGCTAGTAACTCATTTGGAGCTAACTGCCAAGTACTTCCTGGTTTGTTGTGCTGTTTGACTTCTCCACATGAACTGCTGGTGCCCAGGGGAGAGCCGGCATGCAGGTGTGTGCGACAGAGCACCAGTTGTGCAGGAGCTACCCGCAGAATGCAGGGAGCTGCCACAGCCGAGGGCAAAGTGGGGGCAGGGTGCCATCAGTCAGACAGCAGGGCCATAGCAGGTGTCTAGAAAATGCAGCCAGGCATGGGAGGTGTCTGGGAGCCTGCAGCAAACCTGGGCTCTGCCCCAAAGCGGGTAGGGGGTGAAGAAAAGTATCAGTCTGGGAAATTTGGCCACAATCAGGGAGCTAGGGAACAGATTCCAGTACCACCCAGCCCTGGAGACCCATGGAGGCAGGGGAAAGCCGTCCAACTCTAGGTGGAGGCAAGTGGGATCTCGGGGCCCTAGGTCGGAGGGAGAGGCTTGGGAATGGTACCTACATTTTCCCCATCTGAGTTTTCACAACCTCACTAGTTGGGCCCTGCCTCTCTGAATGAATATTGAAACTGCAATCCCAAATGTGTGCTTGTCGATGTTCCTTGTTTTTTGGTTTGTTTCGGTTTGGTTTTTTTGGTGGTACTGAGTATGGAGCCAGAGCCTCTCAGCAAGTTCTCTATCATCAAGCTACACTCTCAACCCTTTTAATACTTTTTAAAAACCCCTTCATGTCCATATTACTCCACTTCTTTAAATAGCATTCTAATTTTCTTTTTTTAAGGCATTCTAATTTTCTAAGCTTTAGAAATCACTATAAAAGGAAATATAGAAAAAAAGGCCATATAAACAATAAAACGCTTACATGGTTTCTAGAAAAGTCTGCAGCACAGGGTTAGCCTTTAGCATTTTACACTTACAGTATCAATTTATTTATGCTTGTGTGTTACTCAGGACTCTTCTGGCCCCCAGTGACAGAAGTGAACTGTAAACTGGCTGATGAGCAGAGGGGTTGGGTGACTGTGCAGCTTGGGGAGGATGGGCCTCAGGGGCTGTGTGATCCTGTTACTTTCATAATGTCCGGAACTGCTGCTCTGTTATATAGTGATTTATCCTATCCCCTATATATGGATAGCTGAGGATACCCTGCTTTTCTGCCCTTCATGTGCCACTAGGTATTTCTTAGCTGTGTCTTTGGAGATGGTACAAGAAAATTACATATCAAAGTACACAGGCATTAAATATTTCAGTAAATGTGGCCAAATGACCTTCCAAAAGACTGAACTAGTTGATTGACCTTCCCACCAATAGACCTGCATACTCCAATTCTATTTGTCATTCTGTGAAAGGCCATTCCCTTCTGGTGGCCTATTTCCCAAGGTGGACCACCCACCGGGGGAGTGCTTAACCTGGCACTAGAGCCAGTGTGAGTGAGTCTCCTGCCCTGGACGGGTCCAGCTTACCCCCACACCTCCCCAGCCCTTTCCTCCAGTGGACCGCTTAGGTCCTCCTATAGCTCTGGGTGACAGCATTGATTCCCACTGGCACAGTGCACTAATAGGGACACAATGCTCGTCAATGCTCAGCCCACCCACATACTCCAGCCACCCACATACTCCAGGGCAGGGTAGGAAAGTGGCACAGCCTTTCTCTCTCTAACCCTAACCCATCTTGGTCCACTAACGTTGAGCCTGACCCCTCGGCTGTTGCAGACATCCTCCGAATAGACAACCTCTGGCAGTTTGAGAAGCTGAGGAAGCTGCAGCTGGACAACAACATCATTGAGAGGATAGAGGGCCTGGAGAACCTCACGCAGCTGGTCTGGCTGGGTAAGGCCCTGGCCTCGGTGTGTGTCCACCCTAATCAAATGTGACACCCTGCCAAGGTTGTCCTCTCCCCAGAAGACAGTAATCACGTATGACACTTAGCTGCCAGCCTGTCATTATCCCAAGCACATCAAAAGCTCTGTCTTCTAGGAGCAAAAAGAAAAGCTTTTTTTTTTTTTCCCCAAGTCTGAGGCTTGCAGTGACCAAAGCACAACAGAGATGTGTCTGGACATCAGGACAGAATGTTCTCCTACCTGACAATCTCCTCAGTCTGAGTGGAGGGGTGGGGCACAAGGAGCAGTTTGTGAACTACTGTTTAATCTAGACACAGGTGGACAGATAACTGTTAGTGGTGGGATCTGGATCAAACCAACAGTGACCACAGCAGAAGCTTGTGCACTGAACACTCAACAACACACAAAGTGTGGACCTGCATGTTTTCTATATGAAGCCTTTCTGTCCCCACAACAGCCCCGTCGTAAACTGAGAAAACCTACATCAGAGAGAGGGAATGGAGACATCAGACTCCAAGCCCAACTCTGACCCTAAAGCTCTGGCCCTTACTGCCAAGGCTGCGGGATTTGGTGAACTGTGTCCATCTGCTGGCCTTTTAGGAGCCCCTCATGTTTGGCAAGGGGCAATGAGCACCCAACAGGGAGAAGAGAATAAGCCTCAGAGTTCTTTAGACACTCTGTCTTTTAGTCCCACAGTGATGTTAAAGTTGGTATTTATTAAATTGCAACCTATACTAGAGGAACAAAAGCTTGGAAAGGCCAGGGCACTTTCCTGAAGCTATACAATCAAGAAGTAGCAGAGCTGAGATTCACATTCACACCCCAAGTTTCATGCCTCCTCCATCCTGCCAGGCTGCTTCCTGGTAACCAGGATGACCAGGGGTATCAGAGTACTTCTCAATTTTCGAAACACTCTTAACTCTTTGTGCTGACCCTCAGCAGCCATAGCAACCCCACAGGCAGGATCATACTGCCATTTCACAGATGCACTCACTGAGGCTCAGGCTGACCAGTTTGATGGGATCATATGCTGCAGGTATGAAAACATACCATAGGGGCTGGGGATTTAGCTCAGTGATTAGAGTGCTTGCCTTGCAAGCACAAGGGCCTGAGTTTGATCCCCAGCACCACAAAAAAAAAAAAAGAAAACATACCATAGCCAGGTCTTCTGAATCTTCAGCCTAGGTCTCTAGCCCAGCACCCCTCACTGTGCTTCAGTACCCACTAATGCTGATTCCCTGCTGGGAGATCCATCTGTACTGCTAGGAGTCATCTCTCTTCAGGAAGTGAAGGCAGCATCCCTGACCATACTGAATGTGCCAGGGCCAACCCTTCGTAGAAGCTACCAGGCCCAGCTATCTCTCAGCCATGCATCCCCATAAGAGTCCAACATTTGCCCATTCACCCAGGGGGAGACTTGATTCTGGCTATCAGCCCCTCCTAAACAATATTTCTCCTTCCTGACCAATCTTCCAGGGAGAGAAATCCCACACTCCCACTCAGGGCTGTTGTTAGAGGAGGTGCACACAAGTACTTGATAAACAGGTAAGTGCTAAGCAGATGAGAGGCAGTCTTCTTAAAATGCCTACAAGTATTAGCTGGGTGTGGTGGTACATCCCTACAATCCTAATGCTCTGGGAGGTTGAAGTAGGAGGATCACAAGTTCGAGCACCACCTGGGCTATTTAGTAATTTAGTAAGACCCTGTCTCAAAATAAAAAGTAAGAGCTGGGGTTGTAGCTCAGCGCAAAGGTCTTGGGTTCATTCCCTGGTAAAACACACACACACACACGCACACACACATACACACACACACACACACGAGGGGAAGGGGCCACCCTACACCTGTCTGCCCCTGACCCCAGGGCTCACTGCTTTAGACTCATTAGTCAGTGTTTTCTTCTCAGCATTGAGGTCCCCAGCCGGGAGAGTGAGTGGCAAAACTGAGGAGAAGGGAACATGTAAGGCTGCAGGAAAGAATCCACACCAGGCTTCTAGAAGTCACAAGCTATTAAACAGCAGGTCAGTTCCTGGCCCCTCAATTGGTACTAAATCACAGAGCACACAGTAGCCTTGATGGTTTTATTTCAGGACAGTCTTCCCTGGCCCAGGCAGCATGTCTTCAGAATAGTCTTCTCTTCCCAGATCTGTCCTTCAACAACATCAAGGTCATTGAGGGGCTGGACACCCTGGTGAACCTGGAGGACCTGAGTTTGTTCAACAACCGTATCTCCAAGATGGACTCCCTGGATGCTCTGGTCAAGCTGCAGGTGCTGTCACTGGGCAACAACCAGATCGACAACATGATGGATGTAAGTAGCTAGGCCTTGGGACTTGTGGGGGGGGTCACCTTGGGGGTTTGCAGCGTGGGAAGTACAGGGTGAGTGTTCTCAGTCTCCCCCTTTGCCTGAAAATACAGACGTCCAGATTATTCCATGAGGGGCTTAATCATGTTTAAATACAATGCTTAGGGGGTGGGGATTTAGCTTAAGTGGTAGAGCACGTGCCTAGCAAGCAGAAGGCCCTGAGTTTGATCTTCAGCAACCCCCCCAAAAAAATACAATGCTTAAACCCACAAAACCCACCTCTAGGTGCCAGTTTACAGCCTCAGTTTTGGTAGGGTCCCTTTCTTTCCCTGCATCTCACGCTCATTTAGCAAACATTTGCTGAGGTGAGGACCTGTTGGATGTGGGGCATTTGTCTTGTGCTCAGTAGGTACAGACATGGACAATGTGTGGTCCCTTTAGGGTAAGCAGCCTACTCACAAACACAGGTGACAGAAAGCCAGTGGCCTGAGGAACAGTAAGGCAAGACCATGGAGGTAGGAAGGCATCCCAGGTGCCAGGGATGTGTCTATGTGACAGTTGACATTGGTCATCTTGGGGAAAGGTAGGCTTCCCCGACTCACCCCACAATAGGCTCACAGCAGTGGGCTGGGACTGAGACCCCCAGCAGTGCCATGAGGGTCCTGTGTCAGGTGACCCAGTAGTGACTTTATGAGACATCCTTGGTCTGGTCTGCTTCTCCAGCCTGCCTACCAATCCTGGTGCTTTCCAACATCCTTTCAAGACTCGTTTGCTGCTTAGATTAATCTGACGGTCTGGGTTACATCTAGCTGCATGCCAGAGTGGGTTAGATGAGCAGCCTGGGCGGGTCCTGTGTCAAGTTATTATCACTGTTTGAGTCTGTTCAGCAAGGTCAAATCCCAGAGGCAGTGAGTCTCAGAATTTTACTTGGCATTCTGAAGGATTGAAATCTAAGTGAGGTGTTAGTGCTCCATGACTCAGTTCCCTTACCTGTCAAGTGGACAGAGTGTCAATATCCCACCTGTCCAGGGTCTCACAAGAATCAAGTGAGGTACTGAACATAAATCACTTGGTTAAGGGTTGGGCTGGTGCAGGTTCTTAACAAGCAGAGGACCTGTCATGGCTGACGTCATTCCTGAAAGAATGTCAGGGAACAAGAGGTGACTTAGTCTCACTAAGAAAGGATGAGAATTTTCCATCCAGCAGAAGAAGGGTTCTCAAGAAGTGAGGCTAAATAAACAAAGGCCCCGAAGTTACCTAGGAAATCCCACTTGCATATCACCATGGAGGGGTTCAGGGTCCTGTGAAGTCTGAAGTGTGCACAGACTGGGGCTCAGCCTGGCAGCTGGGCTTGCTGCAGCTGGGGATATCCAGATGGCTTTGTGCTATGGCATGTTCAGGGCAGGTCTACATTTCAGAAGGAAAGTCGCCACCATGAGGTGGACTTGGAGGGGTAGGGTTCACATGAATGGGTTAGCCTAGGATGATGCCCCAGGAAAGGGTGCGAGTAACAGAAAAGGTTAACTCTCAACTGGCTGGAAGTAGAGGTGAGACAAGGCTGTGGGTGCAGGTAGTTTTTTTGAGAGGTAACTTCAAGGATCTGGAGGAAGTGAAGGAGGAAAAGGAGAACTAATATATGGGTATCATTGAGGTTGCCTCTGCAAGGGATGGGGGCTCAATTCTGCTGGACCTCAGAAATGTCCAGAATACTTCCCAGAAGTGACCACACAAGGGCCAGGGTCCCAGGCACTGATCAAAAGTCCTGTCTCTCAACAGCTGCTGTCACCCCAGGGGATTAGTTCCCTCCCCACCAGGCATCTGGGCCTGCTGGACCTCTGGGTGTCAGAGACCTCTTTGACACAGAAAGCTGGTGATGAGCTGGGTGCTGTCACCAAGAGTCCGTCACAGTGGTAGCTGAAGTTGGAGGTCAGCCAAGCACTGGCTGCAAACAAGAGCATTTAGTGGCCTGGTTATTGGCACCACAGAGGGGCAGCTTGTCAATGGGGCTTCAAGAACACAGATTCCTTCTACTTCTGGGTTCTGCCAGCCTCAGCATCTGCCCAAGATTGTTTCCCTTTGCAGTCAAGGTTACAGGTTTTCTTGTTTATATCTAGCAGGACAGAGAACGTAAGAAATCTCCCTCCAATAAGGTTTAGTCCAATCAAGCCATTTTGGGCTCTGTATCAGCCCAATATCCTGACTAGAGCATGAAGAGGCTTGTGGCTTATGTAAATGACCTGGAGTGTATCCAAACCCCAAAGGTGGTAAAGTCTCACAAGTTTGCCCTGCACACCAGACAGGATTTAAACCCACCAGTACCCTTCTCAGAGTTCAGTGCAGACTGTCTAGCCTGCCTTTGCTCTGTTGAGGTGAAGAAACTAATTTTGGCTGAATGAGGGATAGGATGGGAAGGCAGGCTAATGATATCAGAACTGAGATTTAGTCAGCCCGTGTTCAAGTCTGAGCACTGTCACCTACCAGCTGCATGACCATGGGCCATTTGCATATCTATAACATGGGATTAGTAGTAGTTTTTACTCCATAGGGTTGTTGTGAAGATCAAATCAATTGGAGAGTGTTAGATGCTTAATGCAGGACCTGGCACATAGTAGGTACACAGGAATGTTTATAATTTGGAAATACAGCCAAAATCTTTTTTTTTCCTTTGCTGAGGATTGAACCAAAGGACTCCCACACGCTAGACAAATGCTCTGCTACTGAGCTACAACCCCATTCCCCAATCTTGATGCTTGAAACTTTCTCTGAGCACTTAGCAGATGGTTCTGCTTAGGTGTATCCTCCCCTCAGGCTCCATGAGAATGAATCCCTTCTGATTTGTTATCCCTCAAACCTGAAGAGTTTACTGGAGCTGAGGCCCTGTCCCTCCAAAGGCCCAGGCCTAGACATGAAAGGGTATGAAGGTGGTTGTGCTCTGGCCCCACCCCCTACTTTGACCTTGGGTATCTTCCCATCCTGCCTCTACAAGGCCTAGGCAGAAAAAAATTCTATCACCTGCACCCAGTGGGTATCACGTAGCCCTGTATGAATATTCCAGATGCCTATGTAGCTAGTCCCTAGAGAAAAACGGGAAGACAGGAGGCCCATGGGGACAGGCTGGCAGGGAATGCTAAGGTATCTGGGCCAGATGTTCCCCAGGCTTGACTGCATCCTGGGGACTCTAGGGATCCAGGATTCTCTTCAATTAAGTCAGCACCAGCCTTCTTTGTGACTTTACCCAGGGGGGTCCTGACAGACACTTCTGCGGTATTAGCTTCTAATCCCAGCATCTTTGCTTTTAATTCTTATCTGTCCTGCTTATCTGACATCTAATTACATGTTCTCTTTTCACTTATTTACTTCCAAGGCTTAATATCTGCTTATTGCATTAAAAACACAGACCTTGAAACAGAACCCAGGGCACACAGGAAGAGCCCTCTCACTCTTGGCCTCAGTCCTTGCTTCCCTCTCTCAGGGCCACAGGTA
Source organism: Hystrix cristata (assembly GCA_004026905.1). Lineage (NCBI taxonomy): Eukaryota > Metazoa > Chordata > Mammalia > Rodentia > Hystricidae > Hystrix > Hystrix cristata. Next base: position 3,714 of record PVJO010003451.1, on the reverse strand, counting down.
CTTCTAAGTTGCATGTTTGTTTCTCCAGATGCCTGTTATCTAAGCATTGTGTGTGAGCACCTGCCTTAGTTGCCCCCTCTCCCTCGAGTCATCAGTTCCCTTCTCTGCTGGATCATACCTTTGCTCATACACAGCATGACATATTTTCCATTTCCCTGGAGGTGGATGTCAAGGTTGGTTGTAACCCGGTGCCGTTACACACAGGCTATAGTGAATGTCCTTGAACAGGGGGTGGTTTTTTGTTTTGCTTTGTTTTTTGTTTTTTGTTTTTTGCTTTTTTGGTGCTGGGGATCAAACTCAGGGCCTTGTGCTTGCAAGGCAGGCACTGTAACCACTGAGCTAAATCCCCAGCCCCCAGGGAATGTTCTTGAACAGGGTTACTTTGCACCTGGATTAATCCATCCATAAGATAAACTCCTAGAGGGGAACTGCCAGGTCAGAAGGCATATGCATTTTTGATTTTGATGGATCTTAGCCAAATTACTCACTTTAGAAATAAAGCTGTTTACAGACCTGCCAGGAATGATGGGGCAGCCTGTTCCTCCTCACCCTCCACAACACATTTTGTTATCAAACTTTTCTGTTTGCCAATCTAAAAGATGAAAAATGGAATTTCATTTGGGACATCTCTTAAAAATTAAACCAGATCCTGTCTCCCTCATACACACTTAAAATTTCAGTGGCTTCATTGTCCTTGGAAAAAAATCCAAACTGTGTGCTCACAGCCTGTACTGTGCAGGCTTCACCAACAGGCCCCTGACATTGTCTCCAGTGTCATTTCATACCCTTCCTACAGCGCCCTCCGCATCATTCTGCAGCCACTGGCCTTTGTTCAGCTCCTGGTAACTGCCAAGTTCCCTTGTATCTCAGGGCCTTTGCCTGCTCTGTTTTAGCTCTGGGAACGCACTTTCCCTGCTCTGCCATGCTGACCCTCAGGTCTCAGGTTAAACACTGCAGCCTCCAAGACCTCTGAGCCCACTAGGTGAAAAGGGCCTCTTTATTATTTTCTCTCGCTGTGCCATCTTGACATTCTTTATAGCACTTATCCTGAACTATAATGATTTTATTTTAAAAAACATTTCCCCCCACCCCTAGAATGTAAGCTCTCGTTGTTAGATTATTAGAGCAATGACCCATGGGCCATGTTCCTGGTTCTATTGCCAAAGCCTAGCATCTACCTGGAACCTGCTAGGTGCTTAGTAAGGTTTGTTGGACAAATGAAAAAAATAAATGACTGAAAGAAATGCATTTAGAAAAGCACATGCAGCCTCTCTTCTGTCTTTCAGAGAACCATGGCAAGGTACTCAAACAATGCTATTACATGAAGTATTAACTGTGTACTTGACTTTTTCTCATTTTACTAAAACTAGAGTATAGGAGGAACAAACAGCAACTAGTGGAATGATCTACTCACTAATATCCAGTGAATCCAAAGTTAGCCATACATTGGTTCCATTTAATTTAAGAGATTTGGGCCTTTCCAAAAGTAGACAAAAAGGCACACCTATTCTGAATGACTAATAATAATAATAATAGCGGCTACTACAATTATCCTTCATTTAGTAGATGTCAGGTACTCTTTTTATGTATGTGTGTATGTGGTACTAGGAATTGAACCCAGGACCCAGCTCTTTTTAAATTTTTATTATTTATTTATTTGGTGCTGGGGATCAAACTCAGGGCCTTGTGCTTGCAAGGCAGGCACTCTAACCACTAAGCTAAATCTCCAGCCCCTTAAATTTTTATTTTTGAGGGAGGGTCTTGCTAAGTAACCCAGGTTAGGTTCAAACTTGAGGCCCTCCTGCCTTAGGACCATGGATGGCTGGATATCAGGGACTCCTCTGAATGTTTTTCAGAACTTATTTTATTTGGTCTTTACATCACCTATAACACACACAGTATACTTATGCCCATTTTACAGATGAGGAAATTGAAGCTCACAGACGTTAGGTAACTTGTCCAAACTCTGCACCAGAACAATGCTAAGGAGAGATTTTTTTTTTTTTTTTTTTGGTGCTGGGGATCGAACTCAGGGCCTTGCACTTGCAAGGCAGGTACTCTAACCACTGAGCTAAATCCTCAGCTGGAGAAATGTTGCCATGTGTGTTTTCAGTTCTGCAGCTGCCGAAAAATGGATCTTTCCCCCCACTTCTCCTCAGATCATTTACCTGCGGCAATTCAAGTACCTGCGGACACTCAGCCTCTCAGGGAACCCCATTGCCCAGGCAGAGGATTACAAGATGTTCATCTATGCCCACCTTCCCGACCTTGTGTACCTGGACTTCAGACGTGTAGATGACCACCTGGCAAGTGTCTCTCTGTTCCCCAGCTCTGTGGGACAGAGTCTTCAGGATCCCGGGTTTCAGGGAAAGAAGAGAAAAAGAATCTGACCCTTTGGTGGCAGGACAAGGAGACCCCTGAGTGACAGGTGCCTGGGTGGAGGCTGTTGACCTGCCCACTGCTTCTCTCATGAAGCTGGTGCCTTTGTTGGGAGAGAATAACCCATATCCAGGTCATTGAGGTGATTTAGAGGGAACCCCAGAGAGACCATTCACAGCAGGGAGTATACCTGGCCCACAGTCTTGACCTTGACTCTCCTGGCCTACCCATGGAGCTGGAGGACAAGCTGCTTCCAAGTGTGGAGTCCTTCACTTGCTAGAATCTCGGGAGGTCTACAGAGACAATATGGAGTCAGAGAGTTGCCCCTCCTTGGGACTTATTCATGTCTTTAAATAGTCTAAAAAATGGAGAGTTTGAATTCTAAAACTCTTGATTTTTCAGGACCACCAGTGGTACAATTGGTTAAAATGTGGCACTTATATAAAATTCTCAATTTTTAATTTTCTCATATAAGCAGTAATTTAAAATGCTTAGAATAGGCCAAAGACCTGTTCGGATATGTTTTGCCCATTATAAAAACACAGGATAGCCTAACAGTATGTGATACCAAAACCCCTTCTCAGGCATTCTCTCCCAAGTCCTCAGACACTTCCGTCAAAGATGAGTAGTGCAGCCTGGGCATCCCCATTGCTCAGTAAGCAAAGGTTCCCGCCTAGAATCTTTAAGCTAATTAATAAGCAAAAGTTCTGAAAAGCAGAGTTCTATAAGCAAGAACACCTGAAACATCCCATCCACATTACTGTCTGACATGGGCCAGCCACAGCCTGCCCCAAGCCCTGGGCTTCTTAGTGCTGTGGGACTTGGGCAGGAGGACAGCCTCCAGGGCTCCCTGGGCTTGGCATGGGTGCTTCTGGCTGGCCAGAGGCTGAAGGCAGGCTCCCAGGTACCTCTGAGCTCCAGGAATTCCCAGTTCTTTGATTTTCCTTGGGCTCAGGATACCTATAAAGGGTCATAAGGAGACAAACCATTCTCATCCCATGACCTCCCAGCTTTCTCACCCTCCATGAAAGGGCCCCTCCAACCTGCCAGCTCATACTTGGGAGGCCACAGGATGGCAGAGGTCACTGTGGCTCAGAGGGACTAAACATCCTGATAACGATGACAACTTCCCATTCCCTGGTCAGAAATCGCTGGCAGAAATAAAGTACCAGTACAGCATTGATGAGCTGAAGCACCAGGAGCACCTGAGGCAGGTCCAGCTGGAGGAGGAAAAGGCCCAGCTGGCAAAACTGGAGGAACACAAGGTACCCCTGGGGGAGGGGGCGAGCCTCAGCCTGGCTCAGAAATGACCATGAGCATGCACTGATTACATTA